>JAOEHY010004529.1:0-20953 GCA_025447955.1 Psilopsiagon aurifrons | reverse complement strand
CTCAGGCATTTATTGCAGCTCTCGGACAGGAGCGGAGGGGAAAAGTCGCACATAAAGCGCTGAGGAGTGAGAGGAGGGGCGCGCTCTTGGAGCCGGGGGTGCTCGGGGCTTTGGGGGTGGGTTTTTCCCCCCCTCTTTGCAGCCAAGTTTTGGTTCTCCTCTCCCGGTGCTGGGACCGCAGCCAGACAGGAAGCGTCCTCCCGCGGCCGCAGAGCTCTCTCCGTCCTTCCTGCGCTCCTCCGGCTCGCAGTGATTCAGCCCTGAATTGATTTGCGCCCTCGTCCTTCACCTGGTGCCAGGGAAGGAGGGGACGGTCCCCGCGGCACCCGCGTCCCGCCCGGGGTGGATGCGTCTCCTCCGGGAAGGGCTCCCCAGGGAAGTTCGCAGCCGGGAGCAGCAGCGCAGGGGCTGAGGCTCCTTTGGGAGAGCCCGTGGGAGCCGTGCGGACCCCTCTGGAGGCAGCCATGGCCGACAGTCAGATGCCCTTCTCCTGCCATTATCCCGGCCGGCGCAGCGTCCGCGACCCTTTCCGGGAGCCGGGGCTGACCTCGCGGCTGCTGGACGATGACTTCGGGATGTCGCCGTTCCCCGGGGACCTCACCGCGGACTGGCCCGACTGGGCTCGGCCCCGGCTCACCACGACCTGGCCCGGCCCCCTGCGCTCGGGCATGGCCCGCGCCTCCGCCATGGCCCCCAGCTACGGCGCCCACTTCGGGGGGTACCCCGAGAGCCGCAGCCCCGCGCCCTTTCCCCGCGAGCCGTGGAAGGTGTGCGTGAACGTGCACAGCTTCAAACCCGAGGAGCTCACGGTCAAAACCAAGGATGGATACGTCGAGGTGTCAGGTGAGGGCGAAGGCGCCGAGGATGGGGCAGGAGGAGGTCCCGGCTCGAGGAATTGCCCTAATACACAGCAATCACCTCTGTTTTAAGCTCGGGAGCAGGGCCGGGGCTTGAGGCAGCCCTGCAGGCAGTTTGGGGGTGCGCTTTGGGGGATGTGGTTCACAAACGGGGGTGGTTTGGTTGCAGAAATGAGAAGGACAAGGCTCCCGTGGGGTGAATGTGCAGGGAGGCACCAGGGCGAGCGGCAGCACCCGGCAGTGAGCTGCCAGGAGGGGCCCCAGCTTGGCTCGGTTAATTATAGCTGGGGTGAGGCCGGTGCGGAGGGCGATACCCTTCAAAGGGGCCAAGGGAGAGGCAGCTCCAGTGCTGGGAAGTGGGGGACAGCGGAAAGACCCCGGCCAGAGGCACATCCCTAACAATGGGGTTACTGATGGGGATGGTGCCAGGAGCATCCCTTCAGCCCAGCACCCACATCCTGCATCGCCCCGAGCCGGGGCCCCAGGGAGGGCAGTGTGGCTCATGGCATCCCGTGGGGACAAAGGGGATCCAGGCAGCCTGGTTTTAACTTCAGAGATGCTCCAGGCATAGGGAGCCCCATCGTGACAGTGCAGTGCAGGGGAGCTTAATCTGGGAGCAGGACAAGGGGGGATGCTGCCACCTCCAAAGGTTTTACCACATCTGGGGGCTTTCCTTAAGTCGCAGCTCTTGGCAGGCTGTGAGACCCCAGGATTCCACTGGAAATCCGGGTGTGCTGTGAACGGCTTCTGCCCCACATAGGAGCGGCTCCCGGAGGGACGGGTTTGCAGGGGAGAAGGGAAATGACTCCTGCGAGAGCTTTGCTGTTGGGGTCTGTTGTTGGGGTGCGGTGGTGACGAGCGGTTCCCTTCCTCACAGGCAAGCACGAGGAGCAGCAGGTGGAAGGAGGGATCGTCTCCAAGAACTTCACCAAGAAAATCCAGTGAGTTCCGGGGTGTCCTCCTGCTCCTGCCAAAGGGGCTGCGATGCTGCAGGGGCTGCCACGGCCTTGTGACCAGCACCCAAATGTCACTGTCCTGCTATGGACCCCGTCCCTGCAGGCTGAGCTGTGCCAGTCCCCGTGCCCTGGCTCATGCAGGCAGGGGGACTCCTGTTTCACCCCCAAACCTGCCCTTTTGCAGCTCATGCTGGGCTGGTTCAGGCCTCGCAGTGATTCCGCAAGGGAGGTTAGAGGAGAGGAGAGCTATTTCTGGGTGCTTTGCCAGCCTCCTGGAGGCCCAGGGCTGTGTTTAGGGCCAGCCAGGGCACAGGAAGCTTGGGGGGGTACTCATGGTGCCAGCGCATCCCCTGGGGCTCAGCAGGGCACAATGGGCTGACACCATCATCAGCCCCAAAATACATCCCTGTGTGTGAGGGTATCTATATTCTATCTACCTGAATGATGTCAGCGAGATTGCTATCGTGTTGACTCACCACCGTGGCTCACTTTGGCAGCAGCAGCAGCACAGGGCAGGGAGGAAAGGCAAGACCGGAGGCTTCACCCGTGCAGGGGGGTCTGACCCACAGCCATAGCGCTCACAGGGTTAAAAGGGAGAAGCAGCCAAGCCCTGGGAACACGAAGGGTTTTCTCAGCCGGAGCTTTGCCTTTCCAGCCCGGAGGAGCCCTGTGCATCCCATGGGAACGATGGGGCAAGCACCAGCTCCCTCCTGCTCGCGCTCGGCAGCTGCGGCGGCTCCTTTTACGGGCAAGGCTTGTGTCTGACGCTGCGGCAGCGCAGGATTCGCTCCTGGGCGGGTGACATCCCATCAAACACATGTGCTGGGGAGATTAAACAGAGCCCGCAGGGGCCGGGAGCCGCTTTCAGTGTCCCCGGCACATTCCCAGGCCCTCCAGTAAGGACGAGGGCTTCGCCGGGGCTGCTGGGTGGGCGCTGGTGGTACCCAGGGATGAGGCACGCTGCAAGCCCCAGCTCCTAACCCATCCCCTCCTTCCTGCCGTCCCGCAGGCTGCCCTACGAGGTGGATCCCATCACGGTCTTCGCCTCCTTGTCGCCGGAGGGGCTGCTGATCATCGAGGCGCCCCAGATCCCCCCCTACCAGCAGCACGGCGAGGGCGGCTGCGGCAGCGAGATCCCCATCGAGAGCCAGGAGGCCACGTGTGCCTGAGCAGCCTCCCGCATCCCTGCATCCCTCCTTCCCTCTCCCCATTCCCCCCCGGAACCCTCTCCCTGGTCCCCTGCGGCGCGGCGTCTGGACTGCCTCTGGCTCAAGGGTGATGGCAGCAGCCCCCGCCACCCCGGAGGGGACCAGCTGAGAGCCAGGGCGCACGCAGGGTGCCAGGCCACCATCCCCGAGGGCTTGTAGTGGTCTGAGGAGCCGGTAGAGGTGTTGCGCCCATGGGGCCGAGCAGAACGGATGTCCTCCTCACGGTTGGGTTTTGCTCCAAGTCGCCCGGATGGGATATTTATGACGGTAGCATAAAAAGGGCCCTTTTTGTTTCTCTAGAATCGATGTGGATCCCCATGGTCCTGTGTCTTTCCCTCCTCTGTAGGTTTTGGGGTTTGTTTTTATAAACTATATCTCTGCAAAGGATGCGCATCCGGCAGCGGAGCTTGATGGCGTGGCCTCTGTCGCGAGGAACGCCCCCCGTCTGCGTGTTCCAAACATTGGTTTGGGGTTTCCCGTGGTTTGCTCAGGTTTTTTGCTCTTTATTTTCTTCTTTTTTCCAAAGAGGAATTGTGCTTTTACTTGTCAGACCCGAGGAATAAAACCCAGTCGATGTTCTTACCCTCCGCGTGTCTCAGCTGAGCCTATGGGGGGAGCATGGGGAGATGTCACTGTATGTCACTGCCTGGCACTGGTGCTGCCCATGGGGGGAAGGAGGAGAGAGATGTGTGGGGATGCTTGTGTCCTGGTTAACATCATGCCAGAGAGGCCCAGTGAGGACCATGGGCTCATCCTTTCCTTACCCTCTTGAGAGGCTGCAGACGTTCTTCCTGCTTGGGGATGCTCAAACCTCTGTGCTTAGGGAGTTGGGTTTGCACCATCCCCGTTTCCAGCCAGCTCTCCACCAGCAGCTCCAGGGGGAAGCGCTTCCCAGCTAACGGCACTGGCAAATGGGGCTCTGGACCCAACCTTAACACCATTCCCAGGGGGAAAACACCGGGTAAGCAGTACCAACGCACTGCAGTGCTCGGGCTTGGCAAAGCAGAGGTGCCAATGGGCAGCAGGAGTCTTTCCATCAGTCTGTGTGGCACCTGGGCTCAGTTTTCCATGTCACCAGGACCTGGGAGTTAAAAATACATCCTCACATGCCCGGGCCTGGCTCCTTCGGGATGCGGTTTCCAACAACAGCCCATCACGTGGTGTACACCGGGCCACGGTGGTACCCCCCAGCGGGTCACACAGGGGAGCCTGGGGGCTCTCACCCTGGTTTTAATGGTTAACACTGTTCATACTGGGATGTGTGTGTGTTTGCACCCGTGCACGTCAGCGGGAGCCAGCCCTGGGCTCAGCCGGGACGGCTCTGCCAGGCAGGGACGTGAGCACAGTGAGTTCATGAATAAAACGTAATCCTTGAAATGTAATCCCCACACAGGGATGGGAAGCGAAAAAGCCATGAGTCACAGCCCCAGCTCTGTCCTCACGCCACTTAGCACCCGTGTGCCCATGGGTGACGCCACTCCTGCGCAAACTGCCCCTCCTCTTCCTCTTCCAAGGATGGAAAACCCCCAGGCCCAGCCCCAGTTTTGCCCCCATCCCCTCAATGCACTTTTCATGGGAAGGATCCTGTGGGAAGCACGTGTGTCTTCCTGGAGCAAGATCACGGATGCAGCCCCACAGCATCCCTAGGATCCCAGCTGTGGGATGCTGATGGTGCCCACTGTGGGCTCAGGGGACCAAATGCAGGGGGGAAACTGCAGCTGAGCCCCTGTGCCACCGCAGGGTATATGGGGAGGTCCCAGGCTCAACCCCGGAGCTGCTGCACAGGTAAGGGCTCTAGAGGCAGTGATGGCTCTCTGCTTCCTCTCCTGCTGATCCTGCAGTCGGGGGGAGGTTGCTGGTTTTGTAATCACTTTCTGGTTTATTTGGGTCTGACGAGTTCTTTAATAGCATCTTATAAAGGCTGCTGTAAGATGCATTAGCACTAATTCCTTAATGGCTGAGGTTGGCCTTGGCAATTAGCACTGAGGACCTCTTACACAGGCAGTGCTCATGGACCTGTGCAGCTTCTCAAGCTGTTGCGTTGTCTGGAGTATCATATGCTAATGAAATAACTGTAAGTGGATATCTGTTTTCTTTAAGCATGACCTGATCATTGAAGTGAAGCAGGCTTTAAAGTAAATAATCCCTACCGGGGTTCCTGCAAATGGAAAACCAAGTTTGGAAACAGTGGAGCGTGTCTGCATCAGCATCTCCCCTGTGCGAGCAGAGGATGGGGTGGGAAACGGGTGCTGGTGGGGTGCCGGGGTGCTGCAGAGCTGGGGGCAGTGGGGACTGGGAGCTGTTTGCTCCTCCTCAGCCTGTGTGTGAGATCATGGCTTGGAGCCATTAGACCCCGTTCCACAACCCTGTAACGGCCACTGCGCCAATTACATTCCATTTCATGGGTTTAGAGCAATTACACTGCATCGGGTGGTGTCATCACACATTGTGTTTGTAGCTTAATATTGGCTCTAACAGGGAGATGCTGTGTGGGATGTGGCTGTGGTTGAGCTCCTCTGGATGGGGAGAAGCAAGCTTCCTGCAGGCTTCCTGGGCTGGCTGAGGGGGCTCCGGAGGGATTGAGACCCCCAGGATTGGGCGTTTTGGGGCCCCTCTCACATGTTGAGGGGGCAGGATTGTGTTTATCAGCAATTTGCCTCGCACAGGGCCCCCCAGCTCCAGCAGCACCTTTACACTGGCCCCATTCACACCATTGCAGGAGGTCAGTGCTGCCTTAATTCCCCTCCGGGAGCAGCATTAGGCTGATCAATATCCACATCATTCAAAGCCAGATGGTTTTTAGTGCTGAAGGAGGCAGAGGAGCCATCCTCATCAGGCCTTTCACACCTTGCTCTGCCAGCAAGGCTGGTGCTGCTGGCACAGGACCGGAGCAGAGGAGGTGTTTGAAAGAGTTCAGGCTCTTCTTTCTAAGGAGGAAGCGAGCACACAATCACATGTGAAAGGGGCTGGTGTCATTAAGCAGTCCTAATGCTGGCTCTTTATTGCCACAGCATGCGCCTTGCTGCCCAGGCAGCAGCCAGGGCAAGGAGCATGAGGAGTGTGCCTGCCCTGGGGAGAGATGCTGGGGCCGGAGCTGAGCAGCTCTTGATGCATCTCAGGACCATGAGCTCGGAAGCTCAGCTCTAAGCCCCAGCAAAGGTTTCCTGGGCAGCTGGAGGGGGATGTGGCCTTTTTCCTTAGGGAAAGATGCTTCGAAGTGCTCTGCAGTGGTGATTCCTGCGCTGGGATGTGCTGATAGGGAGGGCTGGGAACAGGGAATGATGCTTCAGGAGATAAGGGGGCTGTGTCATGGGAAACCACCCAGAGCCAGTTGCTGGCTGAGGAGGGGTGGAAGGACACAAGGAGATAAGGATAAGGTCACCCCAGCCCTGGGATTGCTGCCGGTGGCTCAGGTTTGCAGGAGGCTGAATGAGCCACTCAGCCGTGGACCGCTGCGTCCACCACTGTCCCTCAGCAAAGCGATGCTCCGTGGGGCTGAGTGTTTGAGCGCTGGTTTATACCCCACGTGCTCCTCGCAGGGCACCGGCTCCCAGCCTGTCCCAGAGGACTGATTTTCCTAAAATGGAAGCAAAAGCTGAATTGATTTATTCTGGCTGCAGCTCGCAGAGCAGGGTAAAGAATCCACCAGGAGCTCCCGAGCTGTCCGGAAGCACCACGCACCTCCAGAGGCCCCTGCTCTTCTGCTGGAAGAGCCGGGTTGGCCTTAGGAAGGGTCCCCACCACCCATGGAAGGAGCCAGCTATGGCCAAGAGCTGACACAGCAGCTCCCAAAGCTGTGTCCAGCTCTGCTCTGGGTAAGCATCGCTCCTGCACCCGTGTGTGCCCACGGTCAGGACATGCTTACTGGCTGTCCCTGCAGCGATGCACTTGATGCCTCTCATATGCTCCCAGCAGGCTGATGGATGATGCTGCAGGGTCCTCGGAGGGCCTTGGCTGATGGGGATGGTTTTGCTTTCTCCCTGCACAGCTCTGAGCAAGAGCTCAGCCTGTTCTCCTTCAGCATCCTCTTCCCTGGTCCCCCTGTGCCGCAGTTGTCCCCTCAGACCCTCCAGGCTCGGCAGCTGGGTCTTATTGCTGCAGATCCTCTCTGGGTTTACACAGGGGGGCTGATACAACACTTGAGGGTGTTTTTCCTTCCCGGAGCTCTCCCTTGCTCCCCGAGGGTTTCCGGCAGTTTCTCACACAAAGCCAGGCCCTTTGGTGCAAGCCGGTCCCTTTTCCCCCTGAGAACATCCCGTAAGCATCCAGCTGTTTCTCTGCTAAAGTCGAGGTCATTTGGGGTCTTTCATGTTTCTCTTTAGAGTTTCTCTTCTGTTTGGAGGCTTGGCTTTGTTGTGGCTTTGGTCTTTACTTGCAAAGCATCATCTGCTTTATTTTTGGATGTCCCCAAAGAGAAGACTTTGCTGCATGATGGCTGCGGGGGTCAGGGAAGCAAAACCTCTCTTGTTCTCTAATGGAAGAATGCAGTGCCATGGAAATAACACATCCTGGCCGAGCAGACGGCCTCTCTGTCCCTTTGAAATCAAAGGCCAGGAGATTCTGCAGGAGCTCCTGGCCATGAACCAGCGCTGCCACCCCTGGGCGCAGACCAAGAAGCTGCTGAAGCTTTGCCTATCCTGGAGGAGAGACCCCTGTGGATGAAGCAATGCCAGTGGGGTGTTACAGCATCGTGGTTTGGATACTTCTGCCTGTACCCATCTTGGGAGTGCTTTGGGGCTCAAGCCTGGTGCCGCCCCCCCAGCAGCACGGGCCCTCATGGTGGGCAGTGTGTGTGACCCTGGTGTTAAGCATCACTAACCCCTCCTGGAGCTGCCGCTGCCTCTGGGCACTGCAACGTCTCATAGCCAGGAATTCCTCCCTCAAACAATGCGCTGTAGCCAGGGGAGGGAGGAAGAGACTTTTCTCCTCTTTGTTTTCTTTTGTCAGGCTTTAAACCCACTTGCAAATGCTGCTGGTAATTAAGGGCTGTCTTGCCATTTGGGTGATGTGCTGAAGTGCAACCTCCTGTTCCCAGCCAGATGCTCCACAGCAAACCCACCCTGGAGGAGAGGCAAATCTGGTCTTAATTCTCTTCTTTCTTATTGCAACAAAAGGCTTCCTATCTGAGGTGGCCTTGGAAACCTCTCCTTATTAAAAGACCTCCTTGAAAGGTATTATAGCAGCTGAGGAGGGTGGTTATGAAGCACAAAAAGCCTGAAGAAGAGCTCATTAAAACAAAAAATTACAACTAATTAGAATAAATCAAGATCATTCATCTCCAGTGTGAAGGCAGAAGGAGGTGTGAGTGTTTTAATATGGCCAATGCTAATCCCAGGCTCCTCTTTAAAGTGACAGTGAGTCCTTCTGCAGTGATGACCCCACTGCTGGGCCCAGGGCAGAAACCAGACCCAGACAAAGGCGAGGGGGAAGTAGAGCTAATGGGATTCTTGATTGTTTCCCAATCTGAGCCGCCTGTCCCTAATTGCAGTGCATTTGGGGTACCACAGCACAGTGGTTCACAGAGGGGCAGACACAGGTCTTGGGTTTGCTCACTTTGGGGTGTTTCTTTCCCTCTTTGATCTGTGATGCACAGAGTGGCTGTGGGTTTGGTTCCTCTCTGTCATATCTTCATCACGCACAGCCGCAGCTAAATGACTTCTCTGCATAATCAGCAGTGAGATCATCACAACTGCCTTGGCTCAGAGTCATTTCTCCTTCTGTCTCCAAAGGGATGCTCAAAACAGAGGAGAGGGGGTGTAGGGGGAGGCAGGGGGACTGGTGGCACAGGAAAGTGCTGGAGGGGCCACCTTGGAGCCCTGTTCCTACACCAGCTAAGGGAGTTTTGGGAGACCTTGTTGTCCTCCTCAATGATGTTAATGCTTGAGCCAAAGGTCCTGGGGAGCAAAGACCAGCAGCATCAGCCTGAGCCACGCCAAGGACTGGTGAGGAAGCCCTCCTATGTGACACCATTGGCCAGGTCTTTGGGCTGCTAAAGCAAAAGGCTTCCTGCTGAAACGAGTGAATTGCTTCTGAAAGTAGCTGGAAGTGGGCTCGGCTCTTGGGAATGTGGAGATCAAAGCCGCTGCTGCCATGGTCAGGGTCATCTTTACAGTATGATCTAGAAGGTTTGCAGTACAAGGGGGAATGAAGAAAGGGAAAGGGGAAAAGGAAAAGAGAAAGGGAAGGGTCAGCAGCAATGCTGCTGAGACACCATGGCTCAATCCTTCCCGGCTGCCGCTTCTTTCCAAGGAATAAACTCTACTGCCGGTGCTGGAGAAATGTATTAGTTTCATTAAGCTTAAATGATTAGCTCCAGGCCTTCATAATGATACTTAATGGATCTAATATATTTTTGGTGATTATGCTGTTGTGTACAGCAGTGTACACCATTAATAACCTTCTTTAAACCCCCTTGCTCTCACTGTCACAAATGATGTTCAAGCCCTTCTTATGTCTAAGCCCAATTAGCTGCCTATAAAGCAGCTTTCCCCCATGAAGAATGCCTGGCTGTGCTGGGAGGCAGATGCTGATGTCTTGGATTACTGGGTAGGAAGATGCTTGGATTTGGCTGCAGGAGCTGGATGCTGCAGGGTGGTCAGGGCAGCCATGGTGGGGGGGATGCTTCTTGCAGGACATGGTGGGAAGCTCTGGTGTGTTCAAAGCCCCTTTCCCAGTCACCCCTTGAGTTGTGCAGTGGGGTTAACACCAGCCAGGGACACCTCTTGGTGGCTGAAGGGAGATGATGGACAGTAGGTGATGAGGGTGGTGAAGTCAACAGTGCTCACTGTTCTCCCCTTGGCATGACAGCAAGTGCATCGAGGACTCAATGTCTTCTCAGGAAAGGTGTACCTAAGCCCAGGATTCACCTAGATCAAACCTCTGCGGTCCCCATGCTTGATGCAGCTGGGTGGAAGAAAGAGCATTACCACAGTATCCAAACTCTCCCTGAAAGTTGCTGTCACCCTTGGTAGAAGCATTCAGGCTTGGCTGCTCCTCCCTGTCCGCACCTCCTTCCTGTCCTCCTGCGAGTTGATTAATCCACTAGGATTAACCTCTCTACCTCCTTGATTAGCTGCATTTTGAAACTGTGTTTGTTTTCCTCTTTACATCAAGCCCGAGCTAAAAAAAGAGGCCAATTTGCAGCAATTCTGATTTACTGCAATCTCTGAAGATCAGGGCGAGCGCCGGGAAGGCGTGCATGGCATTTCAACGCCATCCACAGGAACCAGCTTTGGGATGAACACCAGGGAACCAGCATCCACCTCAGTTCCCAGGGCTGGTTTCTGATGGTATCAGTGCAAACCTCAAGGAGCTTCTTGTATTTCAAGGGCTGAAAATGTCCTGCTCTCTTCCCTGGAGCAACAAGCAGATCCACTGGGTTTAAAGTGAAATCTCTCCTCTTCCCAAATGCCTGTCTTTCCCTTCTCCGTGCTTCCTATAGGAAGGAGTGACTCCTTCTCCATGTACAACATGAGGCAGTCTTGGGGTGCTGCCCCAGCACCCCAGTGAGCATGGTCAGTGATGATGACTGTGCACCTCACTGCTGAGGCAGGGGACGCTGAAGCAGATGTCAGGGCAAGCACAGCTCTATAGGCAGTAGCAGCTCCATGGTGGAAGCCGTGTGGATGCCCCTGGGGCAGGAGCAGCACTCTCCGGGCTCTAACCCTGCCATGCATGGGGAGGAGCAGCCAGCCGCTGCTTGTCCCATCTCCTGCTGGGCACGGATCATCCCTTTGATGAACTGGCTGCTCCAGAGTTGCTCCTGCTGCGTCTATGTCGTCGTTAGGCTTCGAGGTGGCTAACACCAACCTCCTGTTGACCTGCGCTAACCCTTCAATTCACCCCTCAGTCACTTCCTCTGGCTGTGAATCAGTGCTTGAGCGTGGGTGCTTTGGAGGAGGTCAGCAGGGCTGGAGGGGAGCAGGACGCTGGGATGTGTGGAGCTGAGCCTCTCCCCCTGCCAAGGATGGACAGGGATGAAGAGCTTTCCCAGGGCTGGAGCAGTTGGCTGAGCTGTGTATCCCTGGTCATAGGAGTTTGCCCATGATTAGAGGATCTGCTTGTGCGGGCAGGGGTTGAGGCTCTATCCCAGGGCTCAGCAAAGCCAAGGCTTAGAGCTGGGGCTTGGGGTGCCCCTCTCACCTGGCTGGCAGCTGGGAACGCTGAAGGGGACAGCTCATGCTCGCACCAAAGGCCCTCTCCCATGGAGCTGTGCTTTGGGGTTGTCTGTCTGCAAGGAGCAGCTTTCCTGCAGTGGTTTGGGGTGTCTAAGAAGGGCTGAGTGCAGCCGGGACATCACCAGAGCCCTTCTCCTCTTCCAGGCTGCCTGCTTGCAGGGTGTTTTTAAGGACCTTTAGGATTTCTTTACGGTTTTGGAGTAACTCAATGTGTTTCTAAGCTAGTTTGGGGTACGTGAGTGGGAAATACAAGTCACGGATGCACGCACCTGCATGTACCATATGCATAGCCTGCAGCTTCAAGTGTTTAGCAAGCAGGTTCAAAGCTCTGCAGGGGAATCTTCTTCCTATTACTGAAGCAAAACACAGGAAAACCAAGTAGAAATCAGTACGAAACCAAGCAGAGAGCTTTGCCTCATGGGACTGCAGCACCCAAAGCCGGGCTCCCCTGAACGGGTGGTGTTGGAACTGGGAAAGTCTCTCAGGAGCCGTCTGTGAGCTGTCAAAATACATCATAAGCGGCAGCTGAGCTTTAAAAAGCTTCACACTGATGCCCAATTTAGGGGAAGCGTCTTACATTTCCATAGCTATACAGCAAGATTTCCTGAAATTGCAGTGATAGGAGAAAATGTCTTTTAAAGTGGCACCCAGATGGTGGGGGGAAATTGTGTTGTTTGAATTCTCTGCAGATAAATTGAAGCTAAAGGGATGTTAAACATTTTATAGGTTTCTCCCCCCTCTTCCCCTTCCACCACCTGCTGCTGAAATGGCACAAGAGGAGTCATCAAACAGAGTGAGTGAGATCCTTACGGGCACACTGCTTAGGAAATGGCCTCATCTCAATCCTGCATCTGATGGCAATTAACAGTGAGAGATCCTGAACCTGGCATGGTCAGGAATGGCTGGGCTCCTCGCTCCTCCTCTGTGGAGGCTGGGATGCACTGGGATGCAAGGAGGGGTTGCAGGACTCAGGTTCCATGGGGCCTTTGCATGACCACGGTGTGAGCCTGGAGTGATGGGGTGAGGCTGTTGGACCCGGTGGAGTGATGGCTCTGGGGTTGTGGGTGATGTGCTGCTCCTTGGAGCCAACCCCAGAGTAAGCCTCAGCACGGAATGAGAGCCCCGGTCACTGCAGGCAATGCCAACAAGCCTCCCCCCCCTGCTCCCTGGGCTGGGATTTCTGAGGGGAGCTTACCCAAACCCATTTCTAAGCAAAGAGCCATAGGGAGACCCCCGGTGCCAGGGCTCAGCCTTGGGGTTTGCAGCGGGAGCAAGATGCAACGGCTGGAGCTGTATTTGCCTCTGGAAAGCCACTTGTCACAGGATGCACAAAGCCCCAAAGGCAAGAACCCATCATTTGGCTGTAAATCGCCCTAACACCAGCTATCCCCAGAGCTGCGCTGCCATAGGGACAGGCTCCATCCCCTCGGCTTCGAGGCCGCGCAGCCCCCCCAGCATCACTCTGTGTGGCAGCAGGTGCTTCCCTTACAGGTGGTTTTTCTTTCTCCCCTTCTTGGCAGGCACAAGCGAGCCGTGTTTTTGCTCCTGAGCTGAACACGTCACTGTGTCTTATAGTGGCTGCCAGGTTTAAAAACGTTGGCAGCTTGCGAAAGCACCGAGAGGACAAACGCCAATAAGTACACCCCTGCCTGCACTCAGGGAACAAGAACTGGGCTTTGTGGCTTTTTGGTTTTGTTTTGCAAGTAAAATTAGCGTGTTTACCTGGTTGTTTATTTGAGCTCTTAGTCACGGCAGAAGAAACGCGTGTGGGCTGGTTTGTCTCCTCTGACAGGTCTCGTTTCCTTGGGGTGGGCTGCGGTGCTCAGGAGAGCAATCCTGTGAGCAACAGCAGCAAGTATGCAAGCCTTGGTTGCGCTGCCTCCCAGGAGAACCTGCTGGAGATGTCAGGGGTGTCTATACCTCCCTCCCCACTTGTGCCAGTGAGTGCTGATGGCGCGAGCACCAGTGCTCAGGCAGCATGTGCACTCGCGGTCCTCTGACCTTCTGCTGGGTCTAAACTGCTGCTTCAAGCCCCATCCAAGCCTGCTCCACCTCTGGACAAGCTCCATTTACATGCACTCCAAAAAGTCATCTCCAGTGTTATCAAATTCCTTACAGCAGATGCGTCCATCCGGAGGGCAGGGCGATGCTCCCGGTGGGTGGTGGGACATCCCTGTGCTCAACATGAAAGGTCAGAGGTCCCTGGGGGGGGTGTGTTGCTGTGGTTTTCCAGTGCAGTGGAGCACTTTCTGGCTGGAATTTGGCTTAAGTTTTGGGAGAAGAGATCCTGGGTGAGGCCCCAGCAGTTACTAGAGTGGTGTGAGCCCGCGGGGAGCACCAGCTCACCAGCAGCGTGGGCTTTCCCATGCAGAGCTGCAGAAAGCCATGAGGGCTGGGGCTAGGTATTTTTAAACCACCGTGACCAGGCAGGTTTGCCAGAGTGCTGCCTGTTCTTGTTATCTCTTCCTCCAATTACCAGATGATTCTATGATCCTATGATTCTATCCTGCGGTTTAATGCAGGAAGCTTCCTGCAGGTGAGGTTTGTGTAACACAGCAATGCTTTCTCGTGTTATCACAGCTTGAGATGTCCAGCAGATAGTTTGAATCTTTCCTCCAAACACCAGGTTATTTTGGAGGGGGGTAGTCGTGTTATCTATTATACTCTCAAAACCAGATAATAATAGTAATACCATTTGGTGGAGCACTGTTAACGCCACAAGGCTGTCACTTGTCACCAAGAATGCTGTGTGTGGCAGCCTGTTAAAAAGAAAGTCAAAACAAGGCTGGCAGCAGCCAGCCCGAGCGCATCACTGCCGGGGCTCTGCGCTGTGATCGTGCTTCCCTGTGCTGGAGCCAGTGAGGATGTTCTGTTCTGCACAGCTATGCTGGTTTGGCTGGTGCAGCCCGTGACACGCTCACTGGCAGGGCAGCGGCGACGTCCTGGCGTGCTGTGGCTTGTAGGGACACCAACGGCACTGCTGGGCCACATGTTCAAGAGCTGTCTTGTTTTCACCCTGAGCTTGGCTGAGCCTGCTGTGCTGTGTGAGCTCACTCCCTCCACGCACTGCTTAGAGGCTGGTCTTGCCCAACGGACCCCATATTTCTGCTGGTGTCAATGGATGCTAAATCCATCCCATGGGATGTGCAGGGTGGCATGCAGGCCCCTCGGCTGCTCGCTCCCCAGGGTGGGCAGATGCTGCATCACCCTGATGCCCGGGCATACCCAGACTCCCAGACCAGGCAGTGTTGGCTTGTGGCTGGTGGTACCAGGCGCTCATCTTTCTCCTTCCTCCTTCCTTTAAAAGAGAGGTTTCAAATACAAAAGCAATGTGAAGACAGGTGGTTACACACCTGGAAATGTACCAGGGATGTGATAAGGGTGTAAGAAGTTTTCTGTAGGAATCCATCTCCACTGTATTCGCTCCACAGCAAGCCATGCACTTTCCAGGGTCAAAAAAGTCTCTTTATTCTTTCTCTTGAGGAATTTCAGCATGACCCAATTCATGCTTCCCCCCACTGGCACCCTGTCCATCAGAGGCTTCAGAGCTGTGAATGAGCAGGGCCTTCTGTGGGCAGGAGGATGCTTGCTGCATCTGCCACAAGAGCCATGGCACAATCAACCTCCCTCCCCCTGAGTCTCAACAGCTTCAGCATTTTCCTTCTGTAATGGAATAGAGAATGAAAATGTGTCTTTCAAATCATCAGGTTATTTTTGTGTGCATCTGTACCTTATGTGTGTGTAAATATCTCCCACACACATCCTTTTATCTCAAGGAGTGAAATAAAAATCGCTGGAGATTGAAAGGGGAGCAAGCAAGGTGGTGGTTGTGCTTTTGGAAGAATCTCCTCCAGGTTGGGAAACACGAAGCCGCAGTGATAACGTGATCTGACAAAGCCTCAGCTTCCTCAGGCCTGCAAGGAATGGTGCTAATGGAGGAGACCTTAATGACTTTCCCTCTGCATTTCAATTTATTCCAACAAGCCGCAGGCGGGAGAGCAGCCCCGCAGCTCTTTCCAACCTCCTGCAAGCCCAGGCTGGGCAAGTCATGGGGAGATGCTGTGTGACACCAGAGGAGGGGAGGCAAAGCCTCCTCCTCATCCACTTTGGGAAAGAGCTGGGAGGATCTCCAAAAGCCTCCTCTTGGCAGCTGACCCCCACCATCCCGGTAACACGCTGGAAGTTAATCCGAAGAGAGTTCAAGGCTTGTGTTGCATTGCCAATTGCCCTCCCTCTGCACCGCATCACCCAGCTGCTGACGATGCCCAATCTATTAAGTGCCAGCGAGCCCAATGCTGCATGCAGGTGAGAGATTTGTGTTGAGGAAAGCTGAATAAATGATCATTGTTTGTTCCCTGTAACCCCCCCAGCTCCGCAATGCCCATGCTGTGACCTGCCGTCGTTGGCACAGGGACTTGGGCAATCCCCAGATGGCTTCTGCAAGGATCTGTGCCCCGTATATGGGCCTGTGCACTGGGGCACTTTACAGGGAACGTCTGGCAAAGGCACGTTTCCTTTAAAGCCAGCTCCAGTGGGGTTGGCAATGCCACACAAACTTCTTGCTGAGCAAGTTCCTGGCAGCCACAGAGACACAAGAGCACGACGAAGGGCAGCGTGGCCTCTGGCAGCAAAGCAGTGCCTGCTCTGTGTTTTGGGCGCAGGTTTCCTTGCTGCACTGATTGCCAGAGCCACTCTGGTTGCTGTTGCCAGGGCACGTCGCGCCTTGGCTAAGGCATCGGGTGCAGTTTTGGTGGTGGGCTCTCACCGTTGATGGTCTGAGCTCTTCCCCTTGTAGCAAAGCTGTTTGCAGTGCAAATTTAAGTCATTTAGTTTGTTTTCTCATCCAAACCCTCTCTGCCAGCAGTGCCTTCCCCCATGCAGCACTGCCTCATTTTGGCTCTTTTGGATGGTGGCAGCAGCCCCTTTCCCTCCTCACCCACGTTGCATTGGCACTGTGAAGTCACTTCTCACTTCAGTGATGTGTGCCCACAGCTTCTCTGAGTCACGCTTGTTAGAGGAGAGCTCCTAACTCTTCCTTCTTGTGAGTGCAAATGTCTTTGGAAAAGGGCATTAAATAAACCACTTGACTGAGGTCCGGGTGGTGACTAATTCCCACGGTATGCCCCACTCCAGCACTAATCCTGCTGAGCTCACTGCAGGCTGGAGGGTTTGCAGGGATCCTTGCAGGCAGAGGAGCAAAGAACAAGATGAGCGTTGAAGGAAAATAACTCCAGGCAGGGGCTGCAGCAGTGGCAGGGTGAGGAGAGACCCCAGCATGCTCCCTCTGGGTGCTGGCATTCCTCGTGTGTGCTGTGCTCTTGGCCTAAAGCAGGGGTACAGCCTAAAGCACGGGGCATACCAAATCCTAAAGCTTCTGCCCAAAAGTTGCTGGAAAGGTTTGAGAAGGGGAGAAAATCCCTCTCCGTGGAAGAGCTGGGAGGGGATTTTCCCCATTAGGGACGTTTCCTGTCAAGGGGGTAACAGCTTGAAGAACTCGAACAGGGCGACTGTAAATCTGTCTTTGTAAACAGGCTGCGTGCCACCAAATAAAAGCTGGCAAGCCCCTTGCTCTGCTCAGCAATTAACCCTCCCAAGCACACTGTGAGTGCTGAACACTCAGACCATGCGAAAACCACAGGCTGCAGCAGCAGTGTACCCAGCAACCAACCCATTGGGACCCCGCTCACCAGCACACCTTCCCCACAAGTCCCTCTGGGCTCGGATGAGACGGTAAGTACAGACCTCCCTGCAGCCAGGACCTGATGATGAGACCAACCCTTGCCATGCTGCCGGGGTACAGCACTGCCATTACTCTGTGCCATGCTCTGCATGTTGCACAAATTGACCCTGGCTTTATTTGCTGCTTGCGTACCAGCTCTCACAGTGGGCTTTTGCAAAATAAAGCAGCTCTTCCCCCGCCTTTGCTCTCCCTCTCTTTACCTCAAAAGCCCCAGGAGCTGCAGAACAGGCGGTAGCAGGACTGGGCATAACTAATTAGAGCCTATATAAAATGACATCTATTTCCACAGATGGGAAGCTGCTTCTCCTTTGTATGGCTGCTTCAGTTAATTAGTTATCTCGGAGGTTGCATTTGCATTCCTGCTTTGTGAAATACCCTTTTGTTAACTACTTTTCATATACTTTTATGAAGTCGGCCACTGAAACGGGCTCATTTATCTCAGCAGTGACAGGCTGAGAGCTTTGCCCAGAGATGCGTGCCAGATGCTGGGACTGTAAAATAATGTTTGGCTTGTCTGGTGTTTGGAAAGCAGACAGAAGGTGCAGGGCTATGAGGAGAAAGTCCCAGGCTGCTAAAGCCGAGGTCTGGATCTTGACAACATCTACTAAAATGTCCAATCTGTTTGCTTTTGTGTAGCTTGGATGAGCTGGGGAGGATGCTCTTGTTGCCAGCCTTGGGCTTGGACATCTCCATGTGAGCATCCAATCTTCTCAATCTTTACGTCCCGCATCCCCTCTCCAGCAGTGCTGCGTGCTTGCATGTACCCATGGGCGTGCAGACACCCCAAAGCCACTGCTCCAGCCGAGCCTGCTCCGCACATTTCCCCTTCATTAGCTAGATAATGAGAACAGCAACGTTAATCAATCACCATCGTTATTGCTAGGAAATGCTTGCAGAATCAATGCTTCCTCTGCAGCTCGAGCAATCAGGCCTTTTGTTGGTCGGCTGTTTTTCAGGCATGTTTCTGCCATAAAGAGTGGAAAGTACGATGCAACCGATTTCCTCATTCTTGGCAGCACAGCTGCCTGCTCTCCATGCAAGGCTTTTCAGGCATTCAAAGCAACCCAGCATGCTTGGGCACGTGCTGCACATGATGGGGAGACCCTCCCAGGCCACTTGCATGTGGTTAGGGATCATGCAAGATGCCCATGGGCACTACCACAGGTGGTATTTCCATTTGCCTTCCCCTTGCACTTACTGGTTGGTGCTCGCCCCCCTGCTGCTCCATGCTGGTGATGTGTGAATGTTGCTGAATGCCCAAAATGGGGTTGAGGAATTGGCAATGTGTTGCTGGTGGTGCCAGACTCCTGCTTTCAGCAGGATTTGGTGCTTTATGCATTGTGGTCAGCATGTGAGGACCACAAAGCCCTACCCTAGGTAGGGCTTGGCTGCCCTGGTACATTTCCTAGGGACCCCAAGGGATGTTATGATGAAAGACTGGAACCCTGCCATGGGTTCAGCCATCCTTCCATTCCAGAAGAGTCATTTATGGTGAGGGGAAAACATACTTTTAAACTCAAACTTTGAAAATTCAGAGCACAGCACAACTGTTAAGGGGGAAATAAAGCCCAAAATACATAAATCTCTTTATTTTCTGCACCACTGAGTCTGTATTGGCCTGTTAGTTGATGCTCCTGAAGGTATCCGCTGGGATGCAACTATTATACATCCAAACTGTCACAAATGGAAGCGTCGCTTTGAAAGACAAAGGGTAATTTATTGAGAAAAGGGTGTCATTTAGGTGGAAGGATGGAAGGGAGAGAGACAGTTGCTGCAGAACTGTCAAGAGAGAATACCAGATCTGCTGCTAGTCAGGGAACAGCTTTGAATTGCCAAGGCTGCCCTTGAGGGATAAGAAAATTAAAGCTAAGGACAAATAAAAAGAAGTCTTCAATACAGTGACAGCAGAAACCTGAAGGATCACAGTGAAAAATGGGACTTCCTCCTCTCTAACAATAACCGAAAGAAAGATAGGAATGTAATTTGTAAAAGCGGGTAAATTGCCACCAAAAATTGTAAGCTGGATGGAGAAATGACCAGGCAGAAGAAAAGACACAAATGCATACCTGTTGTTTCTAGAGTGCTGCTTAAAAACTGGACCAGACATTGAACAGGGTGGAGGAGAAATGGAGCTGAGGAAGGGAAGAGGTGGAAGAACGGCTCTGCAAGAGCTTTACCCGGGAGCCTGCATGGGCCGCGGGAGGAAAGTGTCTGCAAAAAATCCATAAACTCATCTTTTTGGTTTGTCTCTAAATAACACATCCTCCTCTGTCTTGGAGGGGGCTTATTTATATAGATATAGCACTAAGGAGCCAGGCACAGGCAGCTTGTTCCTCTCCCAGCTTAGGGCTCAGGAGGGAGCTTATTGCCAAGGAAGAGTTTGCAGGATGGGCAATTCTGGGGGAAATGAATTGCAAACAGCCTGGAGAAAAGTGTGAAGATCTCTGCAAGAGCCCTGCTCCAAGGCACGCACGCTGCCTGTGGGTGCAGGAGCCTGTGCCAGTGGGAGAAAGCAGGAGAGGTGGAATGTCACCAGCACCAGCAGGACATCGCCCTGCACACATCCCCTCCTGGCCCCTGAGCATCCTGATGGAGCCAAATGGCACTTCAGTTCTTTTAAGGCCATTGAAAAATTGATCTGCTGGGGAAGCAGAGTGAGTTTTGGGCACAACTCCAAAGCATTACAGCATGAAAGCCTGTGGGGTGTGGGTGCATCTGCAACGACTCCAGTTAAATAAGCAGAAGGAGTGGGGAGGGTGAGGTGTCTCAGCTGGGGTCCTACCGCTCTTGGACCCAAAGCCTCTGGCATGTCTCAACCTGCTTCTTCAAACACAAAGCTATCAGCAAGACCAATCAAGTACCATTCCCTCGTGCAAAAGCATCCCTGCGTGAAGGTAGAAGAACATTTTTAGCTGTGAAGGCTGCTTCAAAATGCCACCTTTCTGTTTTTCACATGGTGATTCTCTAGCAGGTATTCCCCTGAAGTCCCCAGAGCTGGAAGCCCAGTTCTGGATGAGATGTCAGCACTTGCATTAGGCAAATCACTGAAACTAGCTCTTTCTCAAACGTTTTAGTTGAAAACACGCTTGTACCCCCAGGTACAACAAAAGCAGGTGCCCAGGGGGGTGTTGTTACTAAACTGTGACATTTCTCATGCTGTCTCAAACCCTGGGAATTGGAATATCTCCTTTCAGCTGCCAACATCTACGATTAAGCTGCTGCCAGTGAGAGAAGCAGCAGAGATTGCATTGCCAGCTCCACAATGGAGCAGATCAGTGGATGAGCATCTCCGGTTCCAACCACCGCGTGCATGCTGAGAAACAAAGCAGCCTAAGACAGCGGTGTCTGTGGAGCAATTCAGCCCATAGAGAACATAAAGCCAGGGAGGGGAATGAGGTGGGGGGAACCTTCCCACCCGCAAACATCACCCTGCAGCCACAGAGCTCTGCTCCTGGGGCTCACTGCTTCTGCCCTCTCATGTCTGGTCCTTCTCCATCCCAGGCTGCAATAGTGAAGAATAGCAGGGAAATAACATTAAAATGCAGAGAAATAACAGCCAGGTTGGGGTTTTTTCAAGGTTGAAAGATGGGGAGGAGGTGTTTGCAGGTATCACATCCCTTTAGCAAGGATTGAAATGCTTAGAGCGATCTTGACAGGCTAAAAACCCAATCTGCTGGAAATCATATACCTCAAATAATGTCCTATTGCTGCTGATTGCCCGTGTGTTTTGGGGCTGAATAGATACAGCCTGAAATTCATCTCGAGCTCCCATTTGCCACCCATTACTGATGTTTGACAAGATGTGAGTGGTGTGTGAAAGGCTTTTACTGAGAAGGGTCATCGGAGGAGGGAGGCTTCATCGGTGCGTTCCAGGGCTGAGCAGCACCTGGAGGGCTGCCATTGCCCTGCGTGCACCCCAAGCTGATGCCAGGAGGGAAGCCAAGGGATGGAGGGACAGGACAGGGGAATGGCTTTAACTGCCAGAGGGGAGACTGAGATGAGCTCTTGGGCAGAA
>JAOEHY010004528.1:0-25805 GCA_025447955.1 Psilopsiagon aurifrons | reverse complement strand
CCCCCGGCACCCCCCTTCCCGCCCGCAGAGGGGCGGCCGCTGGGCACCGCCGGGAGCGACGTCTCCTAAACGGGAGACCGAGTTACCAACCTCGGGCCCATAGCGCTTCCCCACGGGCGGGACGGCGGAGGAGGAGCCGCCGCGGGGCTGCGACCTGCGGGGAACGGTTCCGAGCACGGTCCCTCACCGGAAGGGCATGCAGGGTACTGGGCAAGAGTGCCGCATTATCCGCCTATGGCAGAGCCTCAGCCGAGCCCGCTGGAGCTGCTGCATCTTCTATTTTCATAGCATGGGTTGTGGTGAAAGGAACCATAAAGCGTATCTAATTCAAACTCCCCTGCCACGAGCACCTTCCACTAGACCAAGTTGCTCGAAGCCCCATCGAACCTGGTCTTGAACACCTCCAGTCTGACCTCAGCACTGCAGAGCTTTAATGAGATGAGCTTTATGGTTCCTTTCAACACAAACCATTCTATGATTTGGTTATCTGAGCCATGGATCAAGTCCGCTATAGATGAGGAAAGACCGTAGAAGGAAACAGAAAACCCCTCCCAGGTAGAGTGACAAGGAAGATGTTGGTGGAAAGAAGAGAAGAGAGGCTCAAGCAGTCTATTCAACAGTAAGAGAGGAGGGGATGGAAATTCTACAGAGGATGGCAGGAGCAGTAAACCGTCTGCAAGGAGAGAAGACGGAGAGCAGCAGGACACACTGCCTTTAAAAAGGATACAACCTGAAAAGCACTGTTGCAACTACAGTAAGAAAGATCAATTGATACTGGTCTGGTGTCTGACAAATATCTTGAGAAAAATAAGAGGTGTTAACAGATTTATTAAATAAAAAAGTTAATCTACCCAACCAATCACAGGCACAGAAGTTGTTCACACACCCTGCAGAAGCAGAAAGACACTGCAGGCTTTTTCATTTGTGTTTAAGATAACCACACTGCACATCAGTGTGACACATTTCACCTGATTTGCAGAAAACTTGCTCACTCAGGAGTGTGTGGTTTCCTAGATATTACATATATCCCCTTCATAGTAACAGAAAGAAGCAACTTCTTTAGCAGATTACAAAGCACAGCATGCCAGACATGAATGCCTCTGAATTTCAACCTTACCATACATAAATAGAACATAACCTCTCTATGCATCACAGTTAAACAAGGGAGAACTCAAGGAAAATTAACACTTTCACTATGGGTTAGCCATTTAAAACCAACTTAATCCAAAGTCAAATCCAGAAGAAACAGGTGCTTGTTAGTTGGCGAATTACTGAAATGTATTTCTAATTCACGTTTCCAAAGGACACAAATAAAAGATCTCAACTAGAACAAAATCTAGAAAATTGTTCAAGGTCTCCAAGGAATGTAATTTGCATCTTTTAATTCTTATGCCCCTGACAAGAAAGAGGAATGTGTCTGGGCATACAGAGTGCAAAACTGAGGGCTTAAACTCAGTATTAAATTGTTTCAATGCTTCCTTGCATACATGTTGTATACTCCGGAATTAGAAAACAGCACTTCCTGGCTCTTCCAGGAAATTAGGAGAATCACTACTTCATCATAATTAATAAAAAGATAACAATCAATTTTTCGGAGTTCATAGGAAAATACTGTTAGAGAACTTATCTCTTCCAGAACTGAGTGCAGGGTACTATGCCCAAGCTGGTTTACTTTCAAGCTTATGTTTCTCTTTCAGCCCAGCAGTACTAGTTCTGCTCTTACTTCAACTGGATAGCTCATGTATTTTGCATTTTCATGTATTTTCCTCAGTGCCCTCTTTGTAGATAATCAACATCTACTTTACGAAATCTGTATTTTCCAGATTACAAAAAAGTTATCTTCCACACTCTGCCTCTGCCTGTACACAGTTCTTACTTGACTGCAGTTGTTTCATAGCAACTGCCCTTCTCCACACCCCTTATCCCCACTATTCCTCATTTTTGAAACCTGAGATGGTTATCTAAAATTTCAGTTCATTTGGGTAAATATTCTGGACAGGTGTAATATAAGAGCATCTGGTTCATTAAGTTATCTGGTTAAAGAACATTCAGTATGAAAGAACACACACACAAACATTGTGAGCAAGCAGTTAAGAGAGAATGAGAACCGGAAGGCTTCAGTCTCAGGTAAATGATGTGAGAAGAGGCAGAGGATAGGGAGGGTCCGCTGGCAGTACCCTGGTCTAGCTGAGCACTTATTCACAGCAGTCCACATTATCTTAGAGCATCTTCATGTAAACCAAACAGAAAAATGTGTAAGATATATCACTTTAATGCTGTTAAGTTCATTGATTAAAAAAAAAATCTACCACTTAGGAAACCCACATAGGAAAGGTTTGTCTCCTGTTTCAACACATCTAACAGAATTTTTACTCACTGAGATTTAGGACCCAATCTTTAATCATTACTACAGTCTGCACCACCAGTGATGTTATGATTAGTACATTAAACAAAAAGAATAATTTACCACAGCCATTTTTATATTGAAAAGAAGCTGCTTCCATTATTTGTAGTCAGACAAATGGCACCAAATGTACTGTAAAGGCTAAACATATTAACCTTTCATTTTTAGAAGTGACACAGAGAAAGGTAAGTTCTATGCTAATCATGCAGTCTTTTCTCATCATGGCTGGTATCAACCACACTAAGTATTTAAACACTTTCAGCTAATGTTGGAGTCCACATCTTCTCCTGCAATTACTGAAGCTCCAGTTTGTTACTGATTTCTGTGTTTCAGTTACCACTCTCTGTTTTTATCAGTTCTTTGATGATGTGTAAGACCTTGTCATCTAGGAAGAAAACAAAACAAACTGAATGGGAAAGAGCAAGCTTAAAAATTGATTCATAAACCCCAAGAATATCAGAAGTCAAGTTAGTTCTCAGCAACTTAAAATTACTATGTTTTAGGTTATGCCAAACTCTAAAGAAGACAAGTGCTTCTCATTTATGAAGCAAGAGGGCAAACAAGTACGTCCATAGTACACAATTAGAAAGTTTACAGAATTATCCAATGACCTAGTTGTGGCCATTTCAGTATTATCACAAGGAACAGAGAAAGTTACAGGTTACCTACAGACACATTAGCATATGGGAACTTCCTTTCTTCCTCCCACCTACAATGTTCTTCCGAACACCTGGTGATCAAAGTTCAAATTGTGCCTCTCTATTGCTTGCCTCAGGGCCAATATGCAGTTCCCCATCATTAACCTAAATTGTGAGACAACCTGCGTAATGCTTAAAACTCATCAATGCCTGAGGCTCACCACACACAATCTTATTTCTGTTCTGAGATGCATACCTCACTATTACTACATTACTGCTTTAAATGGTGTCATCAGGGATATCTTAAAAAAACCACCAGTCGTGCAGATCATATGTCTGGGGTGAGCTACACAGTGTATGTAGGATTAGCAATGACTTTTTGGATGTCTCTCAAGATAATGAAATGATACACAGATCATGCTAACCCTTACTGGGTGAGAGTGCAGTGTTCTCATGCTTCCCCAAATTTGCTAGGTCTATTTAACAAATAGTAATTTCAGCAACGCAGAAATACATTTACCTTCAAGTGACATTTTAGGATTTTCAAGCTTCTTCTTTAAAACAGACTCAATGAGAACCCTCAGCTGTTTAAAAATTACTGCTATCTTTACAGGAGCCTATAAAGAACAGAAGACAAACATTCACATTATTCAGACATTTTACACCAAAACATAGATTATTACCTTACATATAAACAGAATTTTATGAGACACCTACAAACATGACACATATGCGTAATTTTTAAGCATGTGGACAGTGTACTCATGAAATGACTGGGCTTACATTATGCCCTCTTATCTTTAAGCACTTGTTGTAGCATCACAGCCTAAAGAACAGCAGCTCAGAATGACATATATGATAATCACATATATGATGAACAACCAGCATATGGTGAAATTATTAATTTACCAGTATCCTACTTAATTGCCTTTTTTTTTCCCCCCAAGTATTAAAGTACAAATTAATTTATACTTGATATGCAATATCTACACATGTCCCTCCAGGACATCTGCCTGGCCTCCTGGAATGCTGTAAGCTCCTCCTGAGGAGGCTGTCACAAATCTCTCCTAAATCTCGCTAGGAACTTGGATAACTACAGCTGAACCCTCTCTCAGGAATCTTTTATTTAATCCCTTCTTTGCTATTCCAGTCTTTATTTTTTCTATATAATGCCTATGGTACAGTAACTAGCTATTAAGGATAAAGCATAAAATGCAACATACTCTGCTTAGCATCTCGGTAGAAAAATAGAATATCTGGTCAGCCCAGCAACCACAGAACCTGTAGCTTCCCAGGGACCATAAAAGTTATCCAACAAATCCACAAAGTAGCTGCTTTTAAAAATTCCATACTCATGACAAGCAGTGAATTCAATTAGATGGTTGCTTGCCTGCATCAGCAGAGTGCAAAAAACTGAAACATTTTGTAGCTTATAGTCTTCCTTGACTATAACAGGGCCCACATGGGCACAGAAACTTGTGACAAAGTAGCTGGCAGGCCAGCAAAAGTCTGTGTTAGCTATTTAACAATTTACAAAGAATTTTCGCACATCACCAACTCTTTTGTCAAAATACAGTAAGAAAATGCAGTTTTCCCATTCACAAATAAAACTTTTTCACCTGAAAGAAAAAAAACCCAAAGAGAATCAACAAACAGCCCAAACCCAAGCAAACAGGTATTTTCTCCATTTGGATTTTTTATTTTACCAAATTATTGTTTGGGCAATCACGCAAAATAATTAGTATTTTAAAGATAACTATGTACTTACATGATTATAAGACTGTAGAAAAGGGTATATAAAATTAGCACACTTATGTTTCCAGTATCAGCTCTATAAAACAAGGTTTAGTCTATATTAATTTCCAACACCTTTTCTGAAAGAACACTGACTTTCTTCATGAAGGAACTGATTTGTTACAAGCCACAGATTATAAACCTGTCAAGTAAAATTTGTTAAGACTATCATTTCCTTTAATTCTCTCTTCCCTTATTCCCTCATCTTCATCTCACGTATACAGCTTGTACATCAACTGTGTAATATAAAAGGCCATAAAAACACAAAAGGTAGTTATCAACCCTGCACACCTGAAAATGGATCCAGCCATCAACTGTCAGGAGGCGTTCCCGATGCTGCACTTCTATATCCCCCCCAAAAAGCAAAATGGGAAAGGGGGATACTAAAGTAGTCTCTCTCAAATACACCTTAGCATACCTCACCTGCATATGAACAAACAGAAGCATTAAAAACAAGAAACCTGAAGCCACATAAAATCTGTAACAACATATTTGACTGTTACTTTTAAAAGCAAAAAAAATATACTTTTTTCCTTTTAAGATCCAATTAACATAAATCACTGTACACAGAACAACTAATGGCAATTTGTCTGTCCTAGACCACATGAAATAAGCCACCTCTAAGCAAGTAACAGGCTTATATGACACCAGGACATTAGCTAAAGCCACAGTTTTCTTGTTAAAATTTAAACAGAAAGATAACGTTCATCTATTGCTATTCAGAAAAAGAGACATCAAAATTAAGAAACGTACTGAAATAAAAAGGCAGGTAAAACTCTTCTGTTACATATTTTTATTAGCAGCAGCTGGTTTGTCAATCTATCTAAATACACACAAATACGTAAATGTGGGCACACAGAGAAACTACTGAAGTCAGCATATGCTACTTCAGAATTTGGAGCCTCTCCCAGGTAATGATGCAATGGGATGAGAAGGAGTTGTAGTCAGAGGAAAGGAAACAAAAAGAGTGCATCTTCACAAAGAACTGGAGGCTTTTTTTGTTCCACTGTCCCTAGAACAACATAACTACTTTTGCTGCTGTCTTGTCCTTACACTAGAAGGTTCTTGGAGGCAGAAAATATGTTACACTGCTATGTCTTTATATTAGAGGCCCAACTCCATTTTTACACAAATGATCAGCTACACTCATTATTTTTTACTTACCTTCTCCTGGTAAAGGAGCCATCCGTATGTCTGTAAGTCTCGATTTACAGAGGAGGGATGCACTTGTGCTTTACCTTGAGCGGTTTCTACCATACAAGCCAGCTTCTCTGTAATATCCACAGACTTTGTATATATTATTTTTCCTATGTTGTCATACAGTCCTGCAGTCAACACAGCTTTAAGAAGAGCTATTTCATGGAGAGAAAGGGATTGAGTGACTCCATTTCCACTCCGTCCACATTGTGTTGTAGGTCCTGTGAACCCTGCTGCTCTGACCACCCTTATGAGTTCTTGCTTCACATCCTGAAATTAGGAACATATTAGTAAAACTATCTAAAAAGGAAGATACTCCACTCCATCAGTTGCAAATGACACTCCACCCCAAATACTCATGCCCTCCACGAAAGTACCTCTTACTAAAGATATTCTATGAGAAAACCACTATGAGAAAAAACACTATGAGAAAACCACTATGAGAAAAACATTATCTGGAATACAGGATTAGATGCATAGTACTATATATACTGCAATTACTCAATCTCTCACCTGTAGTTAATATAAAAATACACTTTTGCATGAAAGATCCACTTCTGCTTAGGAAAGCTCAGTCGCACGAACTTAAATAGGAAAGTTGTCTAATTTAAAGATTTTCCTCACAAAAATAAAAGTCCATTTATGTAAGTTTGTGTCTTATCTTTCAAACTGTTAAAGAGACCTATATTGATAGCAAGACATTGAAACAAGAATAACACAATCTAAGCATTTCACTTCATAGGTTTTGATTCTCCAGTGGACATAAGGACTAGTTTCACCAATGGCAGGGACTACAAAGATGTACCCCAACAACGTGTGCATATCAAAACTCAAATGAAGACACAGCTAACTTGACTGAGGGTGTGCCTTTCATCAGTCCCTAGCATTCCACTTGGTTTTGCCTCATCTAAATAGTAACTGATGTATCACATCTCTAAAATGGAATGACATTTTCAGAGGGAAATTTTAACAAAACTTTATTATAGAGTGCAGAGTACAACTATTTTGTTTACCTCCAGAGTTAACAGGGAAGTCCTACTGAGGAAGTTTCTTCTGCAGTAAGTCACTTCAGCACGATACCCCCCTTCTTGTTGAGCTCTTTTCCACCTAAGCAAAAAAAATCACATCAAGAGTACAACATTATGGAAGTGGTATAAGTTAAAAGGCAATACTGTGTTCTGGTCAGCATTCTCCACCCAAAACTAGTAATAAGTGGCACTGATGAACGTGAATGCTGCGGGCCTAAAAGCTCTTTGGAGAACATTCCTGAAACATAAATTTGGCAGATGCTAAGGAAAACACAAGGTAATTTTCTCTCAAAAATTACACATGCCTGTCAGTCTTTACAGTTACACAAAATTCAGACAAGGTTTTTGAGACTTGGCTGCAAACTACTTAAAAATATAAAAAAAAAAATACTTATGCCATTTTATAATATGCTCTTTCTCAAATACAAAGTGCCTGGGTCAGCATACCACAAACAGCAAACAAAATACTTTAAACACTAAGCAGATACAGTACACCTCTGTACGTGTGCAAGCACAGTTAAAAGGAGTTAAATAAGGTACTAAGCAAGTTATTCTTTGGTGTTGCAGTATTTGGCAATCTATTGTTGTTCTGAAGAAAAAAGCTTCAGGTGCAAGCAATTCAAGATAAGATACTTAAGAAGGACTCTATGCAGAACTGCATTACTTAGGTGTTATTTGCATCCAGCTACAAGCACAGGAGAATTATCACTTACCCTAGATAAGCATTGTAGATTGTTATATGGTCTGAAACTGCCATTGCTAGAGATGATTTTGCAAGATCTGCTTCATCTTTTCGACCGATTGGTGTAGTAAATGGCGATTTTTCTGTCATAACAGCAGCCAGAGTTGCCTGCAATTAGTAAATGACACATCACTTAAAGTATCATTAAGTGTTACTCTGAAAGAAAATTTAAAATTATTTTACGATAAACCTGTATTCTTATAATAAAATACTCTTCTCTTCTACCAAGTTCCAAGAAAAACTTATCATTGTAAGAATTTCTATATACAATTCAGAACTTACATTAAAGACATTGCTTACATAGTGCCTTATGTAAAAGGCTGGGAAAAAAAAAGTTAAATCTCAAAACCCACATGAAATGGTTTGTCAGATGACAGCAATCCCTGATACAACACAACGAAGATCAGATTAAACAACTGCTTTAGACCACATTAACAGGAGATGCCAAGAAAGAATTTTAACTTTCAGTTCTCAGCAACTAACATTTCCTCTTAACTTGCAGTGAATTAAGTGTATTAGCTGAAAGTGTAAACCATTTCACAGTCTTCATATGGTATCTTACTGATCAATTAATTCTCAGTAACTTTACATGAGCATGTTCTTGGCCCACAGACTGGGCTAATTCAGACTGACCTAACCAACATCACAAGACTTTTTCTGCAGGTGTCATATTCTCTGAGACTGTAACAGACAGAACTGGAGACCAAGTTTAACTATACCCTTGCAAATAGAACCTAGAAGTTTAGAATCATAGAATCATTTATGTTGGAAAAGACCTTTAAGATCATTGAGTCCAACCATAAAGAACACCTAGATTGTTCCCCCACGTGATGTCCAGCTGCAATCACCTTAGAATAAATATTTTAACTTCTTGCATCATCCCTTCAAAATACCATGTTGCAAGAAACCAGAATAACTGTAAAGAGTTAAGTATTGTTAAGCGTTTCTATACATTCTTAAACATTTTCTTCTTACTCACCACAGGATCCAAACAGCCAAATATAGCACCAAATATAAGCATTTTGCCAATCTTTACATTGACAGGAAGGGCTGCAAGGTGCTGGCCCAACGGAGTGAGCTTGGGCTCATTTAAGAGACAAGCCCCAATCTTCCTCAATAGGTTCATTGCATTACCAATTACTTGCTGCTGTGGTGGGTCTAATGCTCTGGAAAGAAAATCTTCAGGAGATCCAAGATTGCATTTCTGTGGAGTAAATTGGCATGTATTCCAATATAAGAATTTATTACAAAAAACCCTATAGCAGCTACAAAGGAAACCAGAAAGCTATGACTGCAATCAAAAGCCTGCACTCCCTCCCCTCTACACCAACCTCTTGATTCCCAGTTGACAGATGGACCCCACATTAGGTTAACAAAGCTTAACACTGACCAGAGAACCATGTTAGCAATGTTCACAAATTAGCAGGAGACTCTCAAACCTGATGCAATGGAGTTCAACCTAGCACTAATTTGACAAGTTGCTAGTTTTAGCAAGTGTATCCTGCTCACTCAGGATGAGGAGAGAGGAAATGGAATTGCCTCCTTAAGCAGAGATCAGTTTGAACGCTATTTAGCTAACTTTCAATTACTTTGAGATAAAGTGGAATAGTATAGTACACTATTTTCACTCAGCATTATGCTCTGTACTTTTCAGCACACAGATACTGAGTTCCCTCTGCCATGGCATGAGAAGCTCCACTAACTACAATGGATTAGGCCTCTCCTAGCAAATTTCTCTAGCTAACAAGGTCAGTAACTCCAAAAACCAAAACCACACAATAGTATGAAGGTGCAATTCTCTCACAGGCACATCTAGTATTTTTAGCTAACAAGGTAATTCTAAAACCCAAACATACCATAATATGAAGGCATAACTCCTCCAAAGGCACACGCAGTATTTCCGGAACAGAGTATTCCATGAAACTTTCAAATCTGCAACATCATAGAAACATATAATCACAGACTGTCCTTAAATTCAACTTAAGGACATAGGTTTCACATGCTCACTCTTTCAAGCTGTTCTTTTGAGGGACAATGGAGGGGTGGCATGTGTTTTAATACACAGGTAAACTGTTCACCCTTTGAATTAAGGCATGTGTGGTAGCTTGCTTTCCACGAGGGTTTTAAGGAAAGCTTTTGCTTAGAGAGGGAAAGGCAGTTAGACCTTGGTTTTCAAAGCAAATTCTTAAAAAACATATATCTCAAACTCAACATTTTGCATGTAGCTAAAATGCACATTTCATTGGTTATTTGAAAATACTTCAACTGTTTCTCAGCTGAAAGTGGCTTCAGACTTTCGGACAAGCAGGAAAAAGATTATTCCACTGCAGTAACAGAAACTAACTCATCAGTGCTGTGTCATTTGGTATTTTCCTCTTCTCTCATTTCTAAAGATATCACTCCAAAAACTCAGATATTTGTCTGATAAAAAAATTCATGTTCAGGAAGCAAGCTTGGTGTATACGCAATCCAGTAACATTGTTAAAAAATGATCTTCGACAACTCCTGAGTGCTGCATTTTTCCTTTAATCACAAATACTTCTTTATACATTCTACGGATACTGAAAGTTAAATTAACCTTTTAAACCAGTGAAAAAAAAAGACTGTTATAACAATTTATTAATACAATATTCAACTTCTGTTTTGTTTTTTTTTTGGGGGGGGGGAGGTTGGTTCTATTTTTACTTATTTGGTTGGTCTTGGGTTTTTTTGTGAAATTTTTCTTTTGCTTGGTTTGGGTTTTTTTTCCCTCCAAGTTTACTCTTTCCAGTTTGCAGTAATTAATTTCAACAAGACTTGGTTCTGCAGATAAAATGAAAAGATATCTTTATGATTTACAAAATCTTGCTAAGTTTACTGTACCTTTCTCTTGTGTACATTCGGAAGCAGAATCCGTCTCTAACACGCCCAGCTCTTCCTTGACGCTGCAGAGCGCTAGCTTTGCTAACAAAGGTCTCTTCTAGGGAACTCATCTGACTACTTTCATGATACCTTGAAAATTGCAAAGCAAGTGTCCATTCGGATTTTAGAATTAAAATTTAGATGTATACCGAATTTAAATACTGGCATATTGATAATATATCTAAATACAATTTATTTGAAAATAATGGTAGTTTTGAAAACTAAGCATACCTAAGCAGGACCTAAAATGGACTTTAGATCCAAGGTTCTTAGTCATTCAACTTTGGATACAATTCAGTAAAGGAAGCATATAAATTGGAAAATGAAAGAGCTACTGTATTATCTTATTTCCCTGGCCATTCAGAGTTGTTCTAACACATTCTGTAGGGCTTTTCACATTTTAAATGGACAAATAATAATTTCTAAGAACTGAGATAGTATAAAAAGGATCTACTTTATTTTTAAACCAGTACTTAATCACGGTTCTCCACATTTATGTGAACTCCCTTTATCGTTCTCCACACCACCTCAAGACTCAAAGAATTCATGCCAAACTTGGACCTAAACTGCAAGCTGTTTACTGAGCTCAGTACATTTTTCTTTTTGTCCGGAACTGTAGCTTAATAAGGATACATGAAATTCTTGCAGAACTAACCTCAAATATTTACAGTAATTACAATATGATTGATGAAAATCAAACTCACCTATTTTCTTTTGTTCTCCCAGTGTCAATTACAAAAACAACATCTGGTATCGTAATACCTGTCTCTGCTATATTGGTTGCCAAAACAATCTGAAAACAAGTAACATACATAAATAAAAAAATTATGGAATGTCTGCCTAATGGTTTTTATCCTTTTACTCGGTATTACAGAATAAGTTTGGTTGAAGCTTTTTACCCATTTCCTTAAACAATTTGTCAGAGCATTAAAAACTACACAACTTGGAAAATGGTTCAGTCTTCTTCAATTACTGAGGAATCAAGAGTTAAGGGACAATTATGCAGTCATTTTCTCTTTTAAACCCCATCACAATACTAGCTAGTATCTGCCAAAATTGGTCAACTTTTAATTAAATAGTTTGGCAGCAAGTAAAATACTATTTTCCCAGATAAAAAACTGTAGTTACTGGTCAACGATAGTTAAAATACAGGAAAACAACAATTAAAAAAATTAGAAAAATAGTATGTTTAAAAATTTGCCTGATTACTGTTAAGGCATCCACAGCATGATAGATTCTATCTGTTACAGAGCACCAAACTAGAACTGCTCCTTTGCAGTGAGAAAACCACAGGAACAACTGGTTGCTGTGTAAGTCTGTGTGATTAGATTTTAAAACAATTCAGAGTTGCACCCACAGTAAGTTTCTCCTTTCAGCAGCGAACTTTGCCTTTCTAACTGTATCATACCTTTCGAATACCAAGAGGAGGTATCCTAAATGCAGCTGCTTGATCTTGAGTTGAAAGAACAGAATGCAAAGCTATCAACCTGTGCCTAGAACAAGAAATTACACTAATAAATATATACTTATTAAAACATATTAAAAAAACGAGACAGAACAATGACAACAGTTTGTCATCAAAAAAGGATGAAAGCAATGAGAATGAGGAACTTGAAAGATGAAAGCTTTGTATGATTAGGTATGAAACTCTGATTCAGCATTTGTTACAGTAACAAGAAAAGCTAACACCATTAGTTTATAAGTGTTCTCCTCTTGATAGTAATGCAGAAAAAAAACACTACTACTGCAGAACTAGGTTAATTTACATAAATAGACCAGCAAAAAAAGGCACCAGATGTCCCTGAACTCAAGTTCTTTACACTGTGCTTCCAAGGACCATTACTGAAACTTTGCATGCAACTATAAATACATGCAACTTCCAGCCTAAGTAATAAAGGCCTTCAGAGATGGGACAGCCACAGAAGTTTGTACTTTCCTTTTCTTCTAGACCTTGATCTATGCATTTTTAGAATTTGACTGCAAATGTTCTTTTCATGCCATCATGTTTCTAACCTTTTCCTCCTCACAAAATAAATCTCAAAACTATCTGTCATTACAACACTATGCCTTCTCATCTTGGCAGATTATTGTCTCTGGATCTATACTCAGGAAGTAGCCACTTCCATGTGGACAGTAAGCCAGAGAAAGCTATGTCCCAGATACAGTGCTTTGTGATTAAGCAAGCTTGTTGAAAAATAAAAGTTACTGTACCATTCCTAAATGTCAGCCATTGCTTGTGTAATTTTTAGATAAAAAGTACATCTATAGCACAAATAGCTCTGAGGTATAACTTTCTCTTTTCAAGAATAGCAGATCTCAAACACAAACAAACATATTGATTAAGTTAAGCTATTAACTTTATAGGAGTATCTGCATTACCTGTCACGCAAGTTAAATCTTCTATCAGTTGAAATGAGATCATACAGCTGCTGAATATGGGCAAGGCCTGGTAAAAAGATCAGCACAGCACCCTCAATGTTCTTAAACTGGGGACTTTTGTCTGGAAAGTTACAGTGCAGGCAAATAGTTAAAACAAACATGCATTCACAAACAGCTTCCCTGGAATAAAGGAGCTGATTCTGGCCCCTGTGGTAAATGCTTTTTAGGCTATTTCATGAAAGATTAGGGTAATTCCAAAGGACAGCCCCAGGTATCTAAACTTCTTAAGTAGACTGTACCCAAGTATGCAAGCAACTCCAAAATGAGTTCAAGGTTGATCTTGTAAGGGTTCATATAGAAGATAGCCTGCTGTGTACGACTGCTATACTTTGCATAGTAAGGAGCCAAATCGATACCAGATCCAGACTGGATTGGGACATACTCCTAAAAAACAAAAGCAGGGGAAAAAAAAAAAAAAATCATATTCTCAGTGGTCTAGAAGGTAAGGGAGCAGAGGTCAAATTGTCATTCATTTAAATTTGGGTTTCTTAAAACAGAGATTGAGACAAGAGACATTTGATTAACTTCCCACCAAAATCAGTGAGAGTTAGATTAAATCTCATCTACATAACACGTGCATAGGTATCTACTGCAGTTAGACAACATTCCACATTTAAAAAATAAAAAATAAAGTCTGTCCAAGAATTACTGTACGTACAGTCTGTTTTACAAATGATAACAGTTCCCAGAACCATACGTGGCATCCAATTTGTACCAATTCAAAATGGGATTAACAGTGTGGCTAGTATTCTTTCAGAACTCCTATTCTGGGATATAGGAAACCAGTCTCCTCTTTCTCCTCCCCCTCACCTTTCTCAGCTAATGGTTGCAATGAAAATTAATAGTTACTTAGGTGGCAACACCTGCCTTGTTTTGGAGCAGAAGGGAAAGGAAGGAAGAATTAGCAGAACATGCAAGCACTTACATTGTCTATAAACATCTTACAGAAACATACTTAGCATTGGGCTTCTATGCCTAATGGAGCTATTGCAAATTACCTCATAGTTAATCAACAAACTTAAAGAAGTTTGTCACCACATATCCTTCTGTACTGAAGGCTCAACTTAAATAAACTACAAAGATTGAGAAGCACTCAGAAAAGCACTTGGGCTTCAACTAAAGGATGTTGTTGTGATGTGTGGGGGATCTACCACTACAGGAGGAAAAAAAGGAAAAAAAAATTAACAGAAAAGTCAGCAGAGCACAAGAACGTATTTTTCAATGCATGTGTCGGTTTGACCATGCCAAGCTGAGAAAGTCTGGCATACACTTCAAGACAGCAAGTCCGAGCAGACAGGTAGACAGCCTATGTCAGACAGTATTCCTATACAATTCCCTTAAAGAATTTTGATCCAAAAGCACAAACAGCTGTCACTACAGAGCATCTACAATATTAACCACAGCCTATTAAACAGAAAATCTCTATGAAGTAATCTCATGCCAAGTTGGAGGATCTTGAGAGTTTTTGCAGCTAAGAAGGACATAGCCTTTTCTATTCTGGTCTTAGGTTCACTACTTAGGAGAATTGTCTGGGAAAAAAATCTTACATGCTTTTCCCTATAGCTGCTGCTTACAGATGTAGAGCTAGGAATCTGTACAAGAGAACTCAATGTTAAATACAGCAAAATCAAGATGACTATAAAGGAGCTGTAAAAACTAACATCAGGATGCAGTGTTAATAAATGTCTGTTTTCCACTATAGGAGTGCCACAGTGTTTGTTTTATCAACTGAAGTAGTATTTGCTACCATACAATCCAATCACATTTAATAAAAAGAAAATTAAAAAAATAATTAAAAATACCAAAATTTCCAAGCCAAAACTAAAACACCTATTTTACCTGATACTTAGTGGAGCCTCCTCCTTTGCTAGTAACATTTACTGTTACTTCTTCCTCTTCCTCCAAGAATTTCTGACAATATTCTGAGTCTTTCTCCAGGACATAGCCTGTTGCTTCAATTACATCTTCAACATGGAAAATCTTTAGTAAAATTCAAAGAAGAAATACATAGAATGTTAGAAACTAAACAGCAACTTTATCTTTTCTCTCTTTTTTTGGGCCTTTTTTTTTTTTAAGTCCCTTCTCTTTTAATGTTGTAATAGCTTCTATAAATTTCAACTCAATCTTTCTTGCAATTTCTGAAAAACTAAACTTAGACCTGCTACAAGTCTCTTAATGCCACTCCACATGATCACCAACATTACCTTTACCATAGCCTGTAAAACATGCATGAGAAACGTATGTAGGAGCATAGTGACAGATGAATAGCAGTGGGGGAATTCTTTAGTGCTTTCCTTTTTACGTAGGTTGAACAGAGAAAAATCTGTCACTGATGGACTGATTTAGGTCAGTAACAAATCCATCAGAAAGAACAGTACAACTCTGTAACTCAAAGCACTGAAGCTATTTTGTATTTCTGAAAAAGAAGAGCTACAAGCCCTTGAAATATATGTTTAAGATAAGTATTTTTGGTGAGAAAAAATAATGAAGGTGTATTTTCTATAGACACCAAACAGACAAATACTGTATATGTGTTCACAAAGTGTCCTGGCTATAAAAGAAATATTTACATACCTCAACAGGGTAACTCCTCCCTGAGATTCTTAAAATGGGACAGTGTGAGAAATAGCTGGAAAACTTCTCACTATCTACAGTAGCACTCATTAAAATCAGATGCAGGTCTGACCGCTTATGCAGTATCTCCTTCAGAATAACTAGCAAGAAATCAGACTGGACACTTCTTTCATGTACCTGTAATTGGAAAAACATATCTATAGTAAGGGTTTAGTACAACTCAAGACCCTTAATAACTACAGTTTGTGAAGACTAGTAACAGCTGATAACCTCATCTACAATAACATGAGATATACTTGAAAGAAGACCATCTTCTTGAAGTTTCCGGAGCAGGACACCTGTTGTACAGTACAGTAGTCTGGTGGCTTCTCCTGTTCTGGATTCCATACGAATTTGATATCCGCACAGGGAATTCTTAAAAAACAAGAAGACATTAAAATGATTAATAAGTGAAACAATTGTATACAAGCTACAAATATTAAAAATTAAGTGAAGCTTAAGCACTGTTAGATTCAGATAGTGCACAAGCTGGTAATTATATAGTACAGTGAGTAACTACCACACTGTTCTTTCATACACACACTTTCCTCTCTTAAGAAAGAGAAAATACACTGCAATCCACAACTAAGTTTCTCCAAAGCAGCAAGGAGCTGGTAAACTCAAGGCTCCTTTCAGGTTTCTCAGCAGTCCTCAAAAACACTTTTGCAGTAATTTGAAAAAAAAAAAAAAAAAAAAAGGTAGTAAAGTAATAAAAAACCCCAAAAAATCTAACTGCCATAAAACACACAGAATGCTGTTTCTTTTCTTCAAATAACAAGATAACTGACTTTGGAAAGTGCCCTCTCAAAGCAGAGTTTCACTCAAAGCTAGATGGGATTTCTCAGAGCCTTAGTTTGGGGAGTTTCCTCCATCTCTAATGACAGAGATGCCAGAGTCTCTGCGCAATATGCCCCCCTATTTGACCACTTCTTGCTCTTAAAGACCCTCTAAAGATCTTAGACATTATATACTGATATCCAGAGGATCACAGGTGACAATTTGGGAAGAAACAGCTGACACAAAAAAAGCCCTTTTCAAGAGAAAATAACATCTAATTATTTAGGAAATAATGTTTTCACTTCCTACCAACAACCCAGTGCCCTGTTTTTGACGAAGACTGAGCAAAAGAATTCAGACACATCTTACCTTTCCTCCCGGTCCTGATTCGCAGCCTAGCTCTTCACATACCCTGGTTGCCAGACTCACTGCTGAGATTCTTCGGGGTTGTGTGCAAACAATATTACATTTATTTACTCCTTCATCCAGCAACAAGTCTTCTAACAAGAAATGAGGCACCTGGGTACTCTTCCCACTGCCTGTTTCACCAGCCACAACAACCACTCTATGTTTCTTAAGAGTTTCTACAATGGAGTATTTGTGCTTAAATACAGGTAACTCCTGTCTCTCTATCAGAAGCCTCTGATATCTGGAAGAACTTTGTAGCTTTTTGAACAAAATCCTTGAAGGCTCCAAATTATCTGTGTCTGAGGTCTCAAGGGAGAGACTACTGAAGTCCTCATCAGAAACCAGGTTTTCCCAGCAATCTTCAGGACCCTCAGATACTTTTGGTTGGTTTTCAGATTGTAGTTGCTGTTGCTGCTTGAGTTTGTTTAATAATCTAGCAATAAAATTATCACGAGGTTTGTTTGTTTCCATCTTGTTTTCTTCTTCCTTTTTCTTTTCAATATCCCTCCACTCCAGCCAGACATCTCGGTAGGTAGGAGGCAGTAACTGATGAACTGACTAAGGACGGAAACAGTAATAAAAAAAAAAAAATATTACTTTATATACTACTTAGCAGTATCACTAATGTTCTATGTGTAAATCAACTCCAGCAGCAAAACATGACAGAACCTGAAGAATACTAACTACGGAAACTATAAAAATAGTAATATAAATGTCAACAACACATTTTTTATTTTCCGCTGGCTTACATTCTTCACATCACCGAAAGAACAGTTTTACTACCAAAAATCTCCCCCCTGAATGCCACAACACATATGCACGATTGTGGGCAAAAGTAGATGAACATAAAGTACAAGCAAAGAATTTACTGGTAAACACTTCATTAAACTGTTTTCAGAGCATAATTACAGATACTTTAACAAAAGAGCGCAGCAGCAGATTCCAGGCTAAGAAGAGGAATATTAGTGAAAATCTTACTTGTCCTTTGGTTAAATGATAGAGTGCCAAAGTAGCAGCTAGATGTTGTGCTTGCATGCTATCTTCTGTTACAATTGTAGGACACATTGCCATTACATCATCTGAAGATTTGATAATCCTGACCCTTGAAAGACAAATTCACACAGGCATTTCGCTTAATTTGTTACCTATATAAATAGCACATACATTAATGTTTTTGTTCAAAACATAACAGTGAAATTCAAATAGAAAAACTAAGTATAAACTTGCTGTTACTCAATAATAATTTATAAACAGAGAGCCAATAAACTTTGAGTAGCAGAAAATTTTCAGCAGCAGATTCCAGCAGTGAATTAGTGATTTATTTTTTTTTTTAACTCTTAACAAATGTCTCCACTTTCTTCAGAGCAGAGTATTTATGCACATGCAGATCACTATTAAGATTAGTTGCTTTGGAAGGACTAAACATTTATTTGTGCGCTTGTAGCTACTTAGCATGGATTGAGATGACAGTTTATGATCTACTGAGATGCAAATATCTGTTCAACAGATATATGCCAGTCAGACCAGCAGCCAGATTTCTTGTATTTTTAAAGGCATATTATATTAATAGCTTTTAAGCTGAGCAAGACTACAGGTTCTTTTACTGGGCTCGTTCAAGAAGCATTAGTCATTTGCACTGCCACATCCACTTATTTGCCTAGGATAATATTCTACTTTATACCACCATATTATAAATGAATTTTCTGAGAGAAATTTAAAAATCACCATTACTGCACTGCTTTGATTACAAACTTACAGTAACCTTCAAGCAAATTTCTGTCTTCCACCTCAAACAATCCCTACAAGGTTTTGGTATTCACATGCTTGGAACCTATGATTTAATACATTACTTTCAGTAAGAATACCAGAAGTTAGTTGTCCAAGTTTGTCTTGCAGGCTTGCTTCAGAACCTTTCATTCAGAAGAACAGAATTAAAAACTAATCCCATCTCTATGGCATCATTCACTAGCCTTTTATTTTTTATGACAGTGCTCAGTCTAACCATTACTTTTGCAGAGCTATACAGAGTGAAATACCTCCCTGCTGGCCCAAAACAAAACAAAATCAGGTTTGGTTAAAACACACTACTATTTATATGAATCTGGATCAACATGACCAGACCATTATTTTTAAATAAACTAAAAGGAAAATGTGAAGTTTATAGGAAATACATACCTACATTTCCAGTATTTTCCAACTGGAACCTTTTCAAAAGCAGGATTTGGGCTCTTAGGAAAATTCTTCCTGCACCAGTCAATCAAAAATTGTTTCGGAGACTTACCAGTCCAGCTTCGAGCACTATAATCGAAATTTCTTATATCTAGTGGCTCTTTCTTTTTCACTACAAGAGAAAAAAGACACATTTTAAATCTCCTAGAATTAATTTTACCTTCCTCTGGTAGCCAAAAGAAAGTATTTCCCTCAAACATATTTTAATAGAAGAGCAGTATTTTCTGAAGTGTTCTGCAGAAATACTGGTACTGCTGTAACACAGATATTCCTGCTTGTCCCACAAATGAATCCATCCAGAAATAAATCACAATATCTTGTTTGCCTTCTTTGATAGCTCAATGATTTAAGAACGCCAGTGAAAGTTTGGTCATCAGAAAATAATCTAACAGTTTAAAGTTTGTGACGAAAACAGAGTAAAAAGATGAGGGAGTGAATATGGAAAGAGTAACTAGTCCTACAATTAAGAAAAAAAAAAAAAAAGGGCAAAAATAATGCTTTTAGACATGACAATATGGCAAAAATAGCTATACAAATCATCTCATAAAACAAATATAGAGCCTTTAAAACCAGCTCAGCCAGTGAAGTAGTCCACCTCCCTTTCCCACAGTCAGAGCCTGATGATGCAGCACTGCCATTCAATACATACTAGAAAAATAAAAACTAATACTGGAAGTCTGTAGTACACTTCAAGCTTGTACTGAACGATTACCAACACCTTTATCTTCCTTCACAGCACTATCAGGTTTTTCAAGCAAGCTCAAATCCAAAGTGGTTTCCTGAGGCTGAGGTGAAGGATCTTTTTTCTTTTCATTTTGTTGTTGGATTGAAACCTTTATAGCTGGATTAAACACTGGATGTTCCTCGAGAATTGCCATTTCTGTCAGAGAGAGCATACAACTTAAATGCACAGTTGCTTAGAATTTGTTCTTCAAAATCAAAAGATCAATTACAAAATTGCCTTGTATATAATGATATAAATTCATACCGAGTACCCAAAACCAGAAATATTTCAACGTTATTGACTTTTTAGAATTTGATCCATATGGAAAGAATAGATTCAGGAAAGTCTGCAATTCACACAGTGGCATGAAAGATGATTAAATCTATTCAATCTCACTCAGAAATTTACTGGCCTAACAAGTAAGCAGGTCACAAAGAAAAACACAGATAATTTACATAGCTCTACCTTGCTGAATTCTTCTTATTTTCTCTTGTGCTACCTTCTGGCCTTGCTTGTCCTTATCTTGCTTGGAGATGCTTGCTTGTTCTTTTGCTTCTGAAAGCTTAGCAGCCAGATGTACATACCTTTCATTCTATTTCAAACAATTATTAATTATAAGTTGAATATTGTACGCTTCTCACTTTTAACCTACTTTGTAATAAAGTGGAAGTTTTGTCCTTTCTACCAAGCTTACAAAGGGAGGAACTATTAGTTTTTATGGAACTAGCAGTCAAAACCTCTCAGAATTTGAGAAGTCAGTTGCCTTATCTCATGAAGATACATTTCAGGAATTCTTCCTTTCCAGCACAATGCATTCAGTGTTTTGAACCCAGTATGACAAACCCAAACAAAACACCACCACCACCACCTCCCAAAAAAACCACAACACAAAATCCCAAACCAAAGCAGGAAAAGAAAAAAAACTTAGGAAAGTAGAAGTTTCAACATTTTCCCCTTCAGTAGCCCATAAATGTAGAAGTATATAATGTAAAAAAAGTAATAAATCCCCCAATTTTAACAAATAGATCCACTACTTGTATCAGATATACCAGGTATTTAAAAACTTCCATGAAGTATTGTTTTCTTACTGGGTCAAACTTTTCTTCATCTGTCTCTTTCACAGACTCATTGGTCTCTTCATCACTCTGTTGCTCGGCATATTGCAAAATCCATTCCTTCATACTCACTTCTTTTGCTTTCCCCACATTTGTCTCCTAAGAAGAGCAGTAAGTAAAATCACTAATGCTTTTCTCCAACAGTATTGAGGAACTATTACTTAAAAATTTGTAGATAAACTAAGTTTTTGACACAAATAATTTAGAGCAAACTTTCCAATGAGGATAAACAGCTCACAATATACTTCCATAGATTGAATGATTACAATTGAATGTAAGAAAAACTTTTGTAAGAAATATTTTCAATTTCTAGGTTTACAGTTCAATTACCACAGAAATCAAAACACTGCAAGTACAGAAGCAAACTTAACAAAAGTTTGTAAAAAGGGCCATCTGTAGAAAAACAGAATGAACCCATTCCAGGATAAAACTGAGGTACAACTGACCACAAAAATGAATGAGGAAGAGCCTTCTTGACTTCACATGAAAAAAGTTAGCTTCAAATGACTATTTCACTGAAGTTAAAATAATGTGACAACTATTAAACATACCATATTTTTAGAAGTTTTTAATATCAGTGTAGGAAGTCAAGGCAAATTCTGAATTTTAGAAAATTTTGACCTCACTTCCCTGTAGTAAATAAAACCAAATTTCTCAGATTACCTTAGCTTCAGGGCCATTTTCTTTCTTTTTGGTATCTACTAAGCGAGGTGAAGGTTCACGTTGTGACACAGGAGAACAAAATTTTGCTCTAGGTTTCTGTTGTTGTTCTTCAAATTGCTGGCTAAAACCTTCAGGCAAGGCATCTTAAAAATAAAAAAACTCATTTCACAGAATATGCCAATAATAATTCCTGAAAACTTTATAAACTGTATTGGGACCCAACTAGAAAAACAAACAAAACAGGCATGCCTGAAATATAATCAGGCTTTAGCATTCAGATACACCAGCATTTGTTTGTTGGACTTCCACAGAATTCTAAGATGAGGAAGAAAAGTCTACTAGACTCCATACACTAAAAAAAATAAAATTGTAATAATAAAAAAATCCCAGAACCAGTCAGCTGCACACACAATAAAGGAACACTATGATGACTAGAGGTCTTAGTGAAACAATACATTCAATTACTATCATAAAGCATTCCTATTCCAGGGCAGGTCCTGTTACTCTTCCGCTAAAAACCCTAGTCAACTCCCTGTCACCGTACTCACCATCAGGAAGGTTTAAACAGAGCCAGTCAAGTGCAGAGTGAAGATCACCACCATATAGAAGTGTATTTTTCATTGCTTCTTCGATGTGCTCAGTCTTGAAAGAAAATCTTTGTAAAGCTGTGTATACATCCTAGAATCAGAAAACACTAGGATTTAATCTAGCAATCTAATACAGGCTTGTAAGCTCCTATTTTCTACATATCAGATAACTGGCATTAAACCGAGGAAAACAGCATAAGCTAATGCATTAAAAAGCCAAGCAGAAAATCCTGGTTTGCATACAAAACTTGTAATATTTTTACTGGAAATAAAAATAACCTAACTGTACATTCCAGCCTATGCACAGAACATATTTTCTAGTTCAAAAGATAAACCTGCAATTTTCCAGCCATATGGACAGAAAACCATAAGAAACCTAAACCACTCATATTAAGCTCTTCCCTGATCATGACTCAGATTTTAGTTACTGAATGCATAAAGACTTATCTTACCAATGATCATACTTACTGATTCCACTGATTAATCATTACTGTAACTACTGGAAAGCATGCTTCATGGCTTGTACCACATGCAGAAGTGCAGTATGACACATGACACAAATGATGAAAAAGAAACTGTTCATTCTAAATGAACAACGGTTGGAGAACACCACTTTAAACTCTACCTGTAGTTTCTTAGCAGTAAGTCTTCTGGAAATCATTCCTTTGTCATCATTTTGTTTTTTATGGTCATTGATTAAATTAATAATCCTTTTCTCCAAGTTACCATTTATCATTACCTGCATAGAGAAAATTAATTGATACAAAGCAAATCATTACAAATTTTTATCACATAATCAATGATCTCCATGACAAAGGAAATAAGAATGCAGAAATCTCTCTCCAATTCAAATCCCAACTTTCACAGCTTTCCATAAATGCAGTACATATTTTTTATGAAAGGGGAACTTTTTCTTCTTTTTACTTTTGCAAGCTATGCACTTTTACGTGAAGTAAATGAGTTAATTTTTTATTGCAGAGAAGACCTATTTACCTCTTCAAGGAAACTTAGTACGTCATGGGAAATACTGTAAGGAAATTAAAAAGAAATCTTAGTGGAAAGAAAAAGGTCTTTCTCCTCTGCTTATAAAAGTCAGTATAAAATAACTAGATCATCAAAATACCTCTGTGACACTCTTTTTTATCTGGCTTTAAAAGTAATTTTAATAAAATAATAATTCTATTATTTTTGACACTTTGAAAACATGAACCAAGCTTTGTTTACTACTGAGGTTGTTGAAAAAAAATCTGTATTCTTCCTCTGACAGGAAGAAGTAACCGTATGCACAGTAAAAACTCAGACATAATTCTTTATAGACCTGCATGCAATATATCATTCAGTACTTAACACAGATTCTTCTGCCCTTAAATTACCCTGCTTCTTAAAATACACTCAAAATCTCAAGCATATCAAGCTCAAGTCAGTGTCTAATACATGAAAGTAGTTTACCTACATAACACTGAAAAACAGTTGAAGACATACTTACTCAGCTAAATGGGTACTATGAAAACCAAAACCAAAGTCACTTTATCTAAAGAAGATACTTACTTTAAGAACAGACTTATCTAGATTGGCAGCAGCACTGGAATCTGTTGTTGAACTAAAACTGTAAGTTTTTGGACCTGCAAATTACAGATAACCATCAATTACACAAGTGGAACGCAGAAAACATTGTTTACAGTATCAAAAGCAGACCCACATAACACAGGTTAGTGCAAGCAAATCTGACACTAATTTGACAGAAATATGCAGATACACAGCAACAATAAGAATAATCAACTGTACAGAAAAGCCCTTCAACAAGGAATAGCAAGGAAGAGTATAGCTCTGAGACAAAATATAAAATCTCACGTGGCACAATGAGAGGAAACAGGATTGACTGCTCACTCTTATCACTGGAATATGAGTGCCAAATAGGGAAGCTAATGGCAGATTCAAAATAATACCACTGAGGTTTTTGCTCTGTTTGTTTAGGTTCGGTTGTGGGGTTTTTTTAATTACAATGTGCATAGCTAAACTCTTTGCCACTAAAGCTGTGAATATAGGGCATTTACTGAAGTCCAGTAAAGACAGAACAGTTTTATGGTAAAAAAATGTATCAGTTTGGAAAGGTATTGAAAAAACATTGCTTCTAGTTCAGGACAACTCTAAGTCATAACTGGTGGAGGATGGAAAAGTAACCTACAGCAGTATCACTGTGCGTCCGACCTATTCTTACCTGGGTACCTGCTTTTGAACACTGGCTAGGAAAGGGTTACAGAGGCTTTTGATCTGATATGGTTATTCTTAAACACTTCTTTATTCAGAAACTGACAGAAAAAATTCTAATTCACAACGCTATTTATTGTCATTAGAATGACAACACACAGCTTGCTGATGGATTCTATACTTTTCAGAACACACATACCGTTTCTTGTACTGCACAGGTATAAACAAACCAAGCAACCTCACAGCTTTCACCACCCCGGGAGGCAGTATGCTACTCCAGAGGCAGCAGTGCTGTGCTCCACGTGGCACAGCCACCTTCCTACTTCTCCACGTTAGAGCAGATAAGTTGGACAGGTCATTGGTTTGGCTGCCTGCAGAGAGGCAATCACAAGAAGCCGGGAGGGAGCAGAAAGGGCACCGGACACAAAGTAGCCTCTCACAACACACAAAGTACTCCAAATCCACATTATGTTGGTTTTGAGCACACACAGAATGAAGCTCCACAAGGAAGGCTCACTACTAATAAAGTGCCACATCAACACTTGCCCAAAAGTGCTACCAACAACTTAATGGCAGACTTCTTGTAACTGACTCAATACGCCCAAGCTAACAAAGCTCATCTGCTCAGGGACACCTCACGAAGTGAGCCGGGACAAAGCTCGTGTCAGGAATTAAGGCACCTGAGCAGATGAGCATAAGGCGGCCGAGATCTTTCTCGACACACATTAACGCCTAGCCTTAACAGGCCTCCTCCCGCAACGCCGAGGCAGCCAAGCCACGCAACCGAGGGCTCTCCGACCGAGCAGCCCCTCCGACGGCTCCCAGTCAGCCGAGCCCTCCCCAGACGCCTGGACTCCTCCTCCCGCAGGCACAGCCGCCCCCAGCGCTGTCCGGCGGGCGCCGCCTCACGCCGCGGGCCCAGTACCTTGCTTGACACGCGGCTCCTTGGAGGCGGGCGGCGGGCGCGGCACGGGTCTGGCGCTCGCCTCAGCAGCAGCACCGGCGGCGGGGCCAGCCTCGTCAGCAGCTCGAGCTCGGGCGGCCGCAGTGGCGGAAGAGGCGGTGCGAGCCGCGCTGCCCACACGCGGCTTCTTGTTGCGGCCGCCCATGGCACCCCGGCCCGCACCGGGACAGCGGCACCCCCCGCATCCGGGCACCGAGCTGGCTCCGCCCCCCGCCCCGATTGGCTGTGCCTCCACCCTGTCCTCCCATTGGACGGAAAGCGTGTCAGCGCCGCCCGCCGCCTCCGCTCCGCCCGGGTCACGGAGAGAGCGGGTTCCGGGTTGAGGGCCGCCACCGGCGGCGGGGCATTGTGGGAAGGGCTGGCCCGGAGGCCGC
>JAOEHY010004527.1:3767-16309 GCA_025447955.1 Psilopsiagon aurifrons | reverse complement strand
TGACCCAAACTGACCAAAGAGGTATTCCATACCACAGCACGTCATGCCCAGGATGTAAAAACTAAGGGCAGGGACCCAGAACAGGGGGTTCACTGCTGGGCCATGCTTGGTATCATGTGGTGAGTGGTTGTATTCTCTTCCCTTGTATTTCTGTTGTCATTATTATTATTGGTGGTAGCAGTAGTGGTTTGTGTTATACCTTAGTTACGGGACTGCTCTTATCTCAACCCGTGGGAGTTACATTCTTTCGATTCTCCTCCCCATCCCCCCCGGGAGTGAGGGGGAAGAAAAAGTGGGGAGTGAGTGAGTGAACTGCATGAATTACAGCTGGTTTAAACCATGACAAGGTGCAGTTCCTTTGGGGTCCTCCTGGAGCACACTTTCTAGTCTAGTTTCATGAAAAAACATGCAACGCAAATGCCCAAAGAACCAAAGACTGGTAAGTGAGGACAATCAAGACATTTGCTTAAAAAATCTAATTTCTTATGCAAACTGAAACTCTAACGTAAATACATCTTCTGATGTATTTTAGGTTTCAGAGTATTTTTCTAGCGATATTTTGCCAAAAAATGCTATATACGCAGAACAATTACACACAAAAAAAATCATAATTTTTCTGTCTCAGTCCTTCTAGGAGAGACTTCACAGCAATTTTTAAGGAGTGTAGGATGTTTCCTTCATCTGCAAGTCTCTTCCAGTTCATCAAATTGGAGTAAAATACACCAGAGTTTTAAGATATAAATAGAGAAAATTATGTGTTTTTAGTCAAAAGTGTGGAGACATGCTAGTGCACAAGATGCTGGAATTCTTCTTTCCCTCCCAGCTCCTCCACCAATAAAACCCCTCCTCAGTAAGGGTTAATATAGTTCTGAAGGAGTTTTGATGCTACTATGCCTAACTCTGCTGGCAGCTAGTTAGTGGAGGATAATTCCCTAACACACTAAGCTAGCAATTTTTTATGACAAGAACTTTTAAAGTGGAAACAAGAATATAGGTAAGTGCAAATTTTTCTCTGAAGAAACAGAACTGCGATCTTTTGGCAGAGAAACAATAGCAGTAAGTTTTAAAGCAAGGCAATGTTTTTCTTGTTTGGACAGTTCTCCACTGTCCATGTTTTTTTCCAGTCAAAGAGGAATTTATACAAACAAACACATTTGCTGCATGTACAACTTGCATCACTCCTTATTTCACAGCTGCACTCAGCTCTTAATATTAAAAATTCATCAGCTACATCACCTGTGCCCACTTGGGTGCTACACAGAATCCTTTTCCAAGGGTGTTACGAGTATGATTAAAGGAAAATAGGCTTCCCCTGCATTTGAAATCCCATTCACCGGTAACAAAAATTACAAACCCTACCTCACTACTGACAGGTGTGGTAATGAATGTCATTATTCATTATTTGATTTAAATCTTCTTTAACTTTAGGATCTCACCCTGTAATATATATATACATATATAAATAAAAATACTTGGGCTGCATTCCATGATACTGTGTAGCTGCAAAATAGAAGTAAAGTGCCCTCAGCTTTTGCCTATAGAAATAACAAGGGGGACCCATAATGTTATGTCACAGTTGGAAAAACTCTATAGACACTGGAAGTTCCTAATATTAACACAATTCTCAGGACATTTTAATTCTATATGATGCAATCTAAAGAAAACTGGAGGGGTAAGTGGAAGGGCAGAAAGGGAGTCCATTTTAAAGTGCTACTGTAAAATTTGCAGGAACCAGACTGATTTTTCACATGATCAAGGTGCAGTTAGTTTATCTTATTTCTGAGTTCAGAAAAAAGTTAAAAATTACTTATGTTTTCCTTGTTACACACCCCAGCTGGAGACACTGGTGGGAAAAAATGAGTACTTTGAGCTGAAAAACTTTGCCTTAAAGTCAGTGAAAATCCTGATGTTGATACAAGGAGCCACAGATTTCCCTGCCATATTCATGCCCAAGCACAATATATATGTAGCTACTTCTGAACTTGAATTCTAGTCCGTCTATTCTTTGAGGCAAACTAATGGTTTTCAGGTTTGTCTCCTTGCTATTTGCTATATTTTTTCTAAGACCTGTACTAGCAGGCTGTTGCCTTCTCTCTCACCTGCATGCTTGTGTAGCAAGCTTTTGGTGGGAAGGGATTTCAGCCGGATCAGCTCTCTGAAATCATTCTTAATTTTTGGCACATCATCCCAGTGTTAGTGCAGTCAGGACAGGAGCTTATCAGCCTAAATTTTTTTGACCAGTTTGAGTTGTTCTGTGAATCCCAGGAAGAGCTGACATGATAAATGACAAATCCTGGCACTGCCTAAGGCAGATCCTGCTCTCCTTTCTGTGGGTTTTTTGTTTGACACTGTCTGTAGCCCTCACATGAATTTGTGCAGCTGCTTGATGAACTAGCTTGGTAAACTGAGAGCAGAAAAACAACCAAAAGGACCAAAAGAGTGGAATAATTCTTCAACTTCATCCACTGATCAGTCAGCTTGTGAGAGACATTAAACTTATTTACATAGGCCTTTATTTAGAATAGAAAACAATTTCTGTCAAATGGGAATCAAAACTTAAAACTGTGGAGATCTTTTCCTCATAAGAAACAATGAGCAGGCATTTTAATGAATAATATTTAAAATAATAAATCCAAAAATTTCTGGGACAAATAATTGCAGATTTGAGTTTGGGGGTTTTTTGCTAAAAGAAAAGAAAATCCTTTAAAGATGATTCTATTGCAAGAACAAATGAAAATTTTGGTCTCCATAGAAAATAAAAGCAATCTGGTATCTAACACAAATTACAGTCTTACATGTTTTTGTTTTTAAAGCTAAGTGCATATTCAGACAGGACTTGTTATATCTGAAGGGCTTTTATATGTAACTAAGAAGGTGTGGGTTCTATGGTTTTGTAGTAAGGTTTAAACACATGCTTGACTCTTTGAAGAAATTCAACACAGTCATAGGAAATACCACTCCCCTTCTTTGACTGCAGACAGAAAATGCATGTATTTTATACACAGTTGTTTTCAATTAATACAGTACCCCCAGTTAGTTCACCACATATTATATTTATAGTATCTCAAAGCAGAAGCAAAGTAATATACCTAGGGAACAGAACAGAACAGAACAGCTTAGCTACTTTGAGTATTTTTCACATGTACCAAAGTACACTTATTAAAGAAGAGGAGGCCACCTTTTTGAAACTCTAGGTCAACCACTGAAATGGAGCAAAAATCAAGAAGGAAACATAGTGGTTTTCTGAAAATAATGATAGAATTTCAAACAGTGAATGAGTAGAGTAGTATTGTATTTGGCTAAGAACAACAAAAGATGAAAAAAGAGACATTTTAGATGTTACAGAGTTACAGGTTCAGGATCCTTATGAATATAAGTGCTCTCAAGGAAAGTAAAAACTGTCTTTTGTTTCTGTATAACTATTTATAGCAGATGTAAGAAGAGTTGATTTATATTCAGCCCTTCCTCCCTTTTTCTCTTCCTTAATAGCAAAACACCCCCTATCACTTAAAATAAGTTCCAGCCACACATATTGTTGAAGCACTTGACCTTAAGTTTGATAACCTAAAGGCTATCTTCTGTTTTTTGCCTGACTGAAATGTGGTTGGATTTATTGTCCGAGTGCTCACAAGCCATGGGCATAGCTGCTGAATGAACATACAATTTACAAATACTTTTTGAATGAAGTGAATTAACACTTTTGTGTTAATTTTCTGTGATTTTCCTTCCCTTATTTGCTATTACTGAAATGGCTCTAGCTGCTTTTATCATAGCAAGTCTTACATTGCTCTCCGAGGGACTGCCTCTGCTCTACACTCATTGCATAATCTACAGCTATGATCTGCAGAATGCAGATCAACAAATACATATTTTTTATCCCTGTGAAAAATAAGTACTCTTCACAAATGTGATCATTTATTGCCCATAACATCAAAATTGCAAGTTGAAATGCAGTATTCATTTAAATTATTGCACCAAATAAAGAAGTGAAATTTTTCATTTCCTAAATGAAAGGTTCATTACAAAGATATTTATAAATTACATAGTGACAAGCTCTGCTCTTAGTTCACTTCGCTCATCTGTATATATCATTTCAAATACCAATTTCTGAATATACCTGTTATTCCAAATGCTTTATGAATGCTAACTACCTTTACATTATCACCACTGAAGAAATGTAATTCGTGCCATTTCACTACTTGGAAACATGAAGCAGTAAGAAATTATCATATTGTTGGGATTTTACTTGAAATGGAAATCAGATCATGGTACAGTCACCACCAATCAGCTACAATAAATTCCCAGCACAGCTGGTCCCTAAGACACATCACAGTCATATGTTGATCTGCCTCTGGACTACGATTATCAAAATATAAACCTGGTTTTAGCTACCAGCTTTAAGGATATTTGCCAAAGTAATAGCATCTGTGTTAGGCACCAGATTAATATTCATGACTTTCTTGTATTGTTTCTCATTCATAAAACACTGTAATAAATGACCATCTATATCTCAAATAACTAAGAGGAATCTTAAAGTAAACAAACAGGACATAGCATATTCTCATGTAAGTATGATGTGTTTGTTTCTCAGACTGACTTTTTGCTGCATTTCAAATTACCCAAACAGCAGTTGTTTGCCCAGGTATACCAGCACTGGAGACAGTGAGTTTTGAAATACTTTTGCATGAAAAAATAACCAAGTAAAACATATTAAACAAAGTGATTATCAATAAATTTAAGCAAAATATCAAAGCAGCAAAAATGTGAGCAAGCTGGTAGAAAAAGGAAAACATGTTTCTGTAGACTTATTTTTAGTTCAGAGTCCCATATAGAAAATACTGTGAAATATCTCTCTTGAAAAGATCACAATACTTCATTTCATTTGTCAGCTCCCAGCATGGTGCTTTTCTAATTGCAAGCTAAATGTGGACAGCCAACAGATGAATGAAATATTCCTATTATTCCAATTCAATCAGGTCCTACTGGAGGTCTCCTAGAACTGGACCCACATACACTCTCAAGATTTTAATCAAAGTACTTAAATACTTAATGAGTGGGTTTTGTACTTAACATTTTGTCTGTCCAATTCAATGCCATCTTTCTTTATACACTCCAACCTTTAAAATTCAGTCCTTGGTCTGTACGCTTAACAGAGAACTACTGTGCACTCTTGACTTGACTTCTTGTGTATCTTAAGTCATAATAAAGATTGGGGAAATTGTACTGTTTTAATTTAATTTCTTGTTTCAGTGTATTTCCCTTATATCTGCCAAAAAACAATATGCAAGTTTATGCCACAGCTGTACTTAAGAAAATTGGAAGTGCTGAAGTGGAATCAACACTAGGAATTCATGCTCTTTAGATGAGGAAAGTCTATACTTTGTGATTCTGGCAAGAAGCCTTTTAAAAAGAGATGCTTGCTGAAAAACTATGAAAATATAGCATGTGTACATTCTCCTGCTCATAGAATGTTATATCTTACAAAGTAAAATTGTGTTTATAAGGAAAGCCAGCAGTTACCTTTTTGCCTAGGAGAATGAGCTTTACTTACTTAGCCTCTCCTAGAAATGCTTATGCCAAAGCATGTTTAAATAACAGAAAAGAAAGAGCTATACACTGATTTAAAACAGAGGCAGGTTAGTCAGTTTGAAATATGGCTGATGGAAAGTTATTAATTGCTGGTAGATCTTGCAACATATTCTGTGGTACTTCAACATGGAGTTGTCCATTGAATCATACTGGTTAAATCAGATCAGTAGGTGCTATTTCTCTACTAGAAAATTTCAGAGAAATTATAGTCTTTTTTTTTTTTTCCCCTATTTTTTCACGGTTCCAGTTACTCTCCTGACAGAGACATACACTCTTTTTTGTAGAATACTAATTTAGCCAATTACTTATACATATGTTTAAGTACAAGAATGCGAACATTATGATAACCATGAAGAATATCTAGATATTTAAGATGAACGAATATATTTTTCTCTTTGTTGCGCTATTGAAACATTGTTTAAGTGAATAACTAAAGAACAAGCAGACCCTTGACATTTTGAGAGCTTTAGGAGAGAATTGATACTTACAGAAAGCCAGAAATAAAAATAAATTTGAATCATCAACTTGCAATTCAATTATTAAATATTAGCAAACAGTTTTGGTAAAACCACCAAAACTGTTGGGTTTTTTAACACATAATTGCTATTCAATGTTTAGAGGTCTAGCTTTATTGTTTAGAAGAGCAGTATATTCAGGGCTAATGATTAGTGAATAGCATGTCATTTTTTAAAATTTATTATAATAAAGCACATATTTTTCTATCTCTTTTAGCAAGATGATGATATTAATGCCTTGTCTTAATGAAAACACTAGCAAATTAGAAGTTTACAAAGAGATTAAATTCTGCAAATAAACTCTAAATGGGTTAGACACAGATTATCGTTAAATAAACTTCAGGAGGGTTGCAGAGAAACTGCATTAGTTTTATTTAATATCCAAGGAAATCCAGGGTATTTATACCAGTAATATGTAATGTACTGTTGAACTCAGAAATCTGACTTTTTCAAGGAACAGACCTTACGGAGACCCTAAACTCTTCCATGATGTTTAGAATATTTTCTCTAAAAGTTTCCCTTATTTACTATTTAATTTGATGATAAATATTAAAGTTATAAATAAGAAGTATATAAGCATGGATTAGTATGCTGAACTATAATTCTGTTGTGGAATAAAATTCTGATGTTATAATGTCAGCACTAATTGACATTTAATTTGTTTATTAATAATATTGCTAAATCTCCCTCATTAAATGGCACACCATGCTAAACATAAACAGAAGGAAAACTATAAAAAGAACCAAACCCAAACCAAACTAATCTTTGAACAGCCTAGAAAAGCATAAAATCTTTATGTATGTTATGAAATACAATTATATGCATTACATACAAGGGTTTCAACTTTTGAAAAAAGTGCAAATTTGTTGTTTTCTTTCATAGTGGCAAGATCATCCCAAACATATTAAAATGCAAGTAACATAAGTTAGTTGCTCACTACCCAGGAATTGCAAGACTTAGGATTGAAACCATAGCTTTAACTCTTTCCATGGGTAAAATGGTGACATGTAATTCCCTGATCACATAAAGTATTAAAACAAAACCAGGCAAAAGTCCTGACACCTCCACAAAAGGGAAAACATCTTGCAGTAGTGTGGATGGATATGTTTTAGTCCTCACCACCACATACAGGGCAGAAAGTTTCTGAGGGTACAATAGAAGCACAGCTGGGATGTAACATTCTTCATTGTTTAGATAAGTTGCTTTGTATCCCCCAAAAGGAAGAGCAGCATACTAAGGTGCTATCTATAGTTTGTGTAATCCTCAATATAAAACAGAGAATTTCTTCTCATTTCCACACTGGCTGATTAGAAGAAATGCAGTGCTTCCAAATCCCATATGTATTGTTAACTAAAAAGATCCTTTACATGAAACAGGAGAAATATTGGATGGATTTTCATATTTTGCCTTTCACGTTTTGTTTCAATCCATCTTGCATAATATGTAAAATACCTGTTCATGCAAAATCAGTTTTCTGTGTCATTTTCAAGCCACCACTGATTGACTTGTGCAAAATAATGTCTTTCTGTAAAATAAGTCTATTCTGCTGTGTAAAAACTGTAATTTATTTGAAATAAGTTTCACTGTAAAATTGTGGCTGTAAAACACACTCTCAATCAGATTATGTGAAAGGCATGGTTTAGCCCATCATCCTTCAGTTACAGTAGATTTGCTGATGTCACATCAAAAGCCTCATTTGCAATCCTATTTCCCAGTTTTAATTATTTCTGGGAGCAGAGAATAATGATATATTTAATACAAATTCAGTTCTTCCAGTATTAAGCCATTTTGTTTTATATATATATATAACATGCACAAAATTGTTGTACTGTTTGTTACATGTATCCAAAGTGGAATGTTAATGGAAATGATTCTGAAATTTTAAGTATATTTTCTGGAAAAATCTAAATCAAACAACTATTCTTTTTTTTTTTTTTCTATTCCTTTGTTGTTTGGGTTTTTTTCGGCACACAGATAAGAGGAGATTCAAATTAGAATATCAAGATCCCTTTAAGCACTTCTTCAGTCATAAAGGTTTTCTTCTTTATTCCCCTTTTGGCAAAAATTAACTGAAACCACCATTCCATTACCTATATTCTAAACAATACAGTAATGAAAACCATATCAAGAGATATGCTAATTCTGCCTAATCCTTCTGGATTAAAATTTTCTTTTTTTTTTTTTTTTTTTTTTTAATGAGCTTTATTTTGAACTAGCAAATTTCTCGGAGAGCGAACAAAAGAAACTGAAGTTCTGAAGAGATCTCAGGAAACCTAACTATGCCAGCCATGCCATCGCTGTGGGCCAGATTCAAAGCCAGTAATCTTCTTCACCTTTTATTTTTTTTTCTTTTTCACATCAGTATCAATTTCAGTTGCTGGTGTGTGGCTGAGGTTTAGCAAGCACAGCAGCAGTTTATCAACAGTGGCACAAAATTTACAATTTTGCTCTGAGAAAAGGAATACCAAGTCTCTGTCTCACATAGACTTGGAAGACAGTCTTGCAAGTCTCTGTCTTACATAGACTTGTAAGACAGTCTTGCAAGTCTCTGTAAGACTCTGCTTTCTCTTTTCTTTCTCACTCCTTATATATGTTGCTGGTTAGAATGATCAGGCACCTGAGTTCAACAGACGATTTCACTGTACTTCAGGGACACCACCATTTTGTCAGGTTTGCAGGTGTACTTTAAAGCACTGCAGAGAAAAACACCAAGCACAGTTTTGCAGCAGAGTCTGCTGAAATCTCCACAGAGAGGCACATGGAAGATGATTCTTCTTGCTGTCAGGGATTAGTATTTCTTGGGAAGACTTCTGGGTGAATAGCCCAGAACACCAGTGGGGAGCAGGCAACCTACTGACTACTAAGCAAACTTGGAAAAGGCACTGTCACCTATGCCACCAGCCCTGAAACACTGAAGCCTGATCTGTCATTACTGTATGCTGCCACCATAAGGTGCTAGCTAGACCAGGAACTTGTCCACCATGACGTAGGTGGTGTTCTTGCTTGGTGCAGATGTTATGTACTTGCACACAAAGCATCACTGTACAATGAAGGAGAAAGCTTCATCTAAGAAGTAGGAGAAATCTTTGGGGGTTTACAGCTGTACTAGTGCAAAATGCTTGCTTGGTTCAGGATTAATTAACTGTTCATGCTGAAGACGCATTCCAGTTTGAGTAAGTAAAGAGCAGTAGCCTTTGTAAAAACTCTGTAGTTTGCAATACATAGAAGTTCTAGTGCAGTAATATGGTGATAAAATATAACCCTTTCCATTTCATAATTCTAAAAAAAACCCTGAATATAATATGAGAAAACACCCCAACTACTTATTTCAATCCTTGTGTGAAATATTACTGTATCAGAAAACAGTTAATTGAGTTCCACAAAGAGTCTGAAGAGGATTAAGGGCAATTTTGAAAGGAATAATTTAAATTTTATCTAGGCATCAATGACAATTATAAAAATTCTGCCCTTGAGTCAGGCCTCAACATAAAAGGAGTAGTACAAATGAAAAATGTAATCTTCTCTCAACACTGGAATTTGTTCTGTTGGATCCTACTGGGTTTACAATATCTTTATATACACGTGTATTCTCTTTCATCACCTTTGTCATTGTTAAGTAATCATCTATAATGATAACTAATTAATATTGTTGTAAAGAAATTGCTGTCTTCCCTGGAGTCATCTCTAAAATTATTAACAAAGTGAAAAAAAAAAGAAGTTTTCCTGAAAATGCTCAGACTTAAATCTTTGTAACAGCAGGAGTATTGTTCTTAAGGCAGCAATTTTTCTGAAGTAGTTCTGTATTAGAACACCCATGATATTAAGCAAGACCTCAAATGTAGAACTGTTCTGGAAGCCAATGCTTTTTCAAGACAGTAATCAGAATTCTGCCCTGCAGGCAACATGCGCTTTGACATAACTTCAGCTGTAGCAGAAATTTAGTCTTGGACATAAAGTTGTATCAGAAGACAAATAATTTTCTGTCTAATGTTACAAACAAACTGGAAGATAAGGCTTTCTCTCATAAAGGAATCAGGCAAATGCCTTTTTTTTTTTTTTTCTTTTATAACACCACTGAAATCTTAAGGCATAGGCAGAAAAGTTCTCCCAGTATCATACAAGGGAAAGATTTCTGACTGTTGCACAAAAGAAACTGTTACACTTTTGGTTTATGATTTATATAGTGGATTGATGAACAACAAAAAGTAATCCAACAGATAACTACTAAACTACATATTGGATATAGATGGAACAGAAATAAAGGAAGTGTCCAGAATACGTGTTAGCTAAGTATCTGTCCTTTCATGTACGTGCCAGCACACACTTTTGCAATTTCTTCAGTTTGCCTGCATAGGCTCAAAGACCTGCATGCTGTTACACTCAGACTAAAGTGTACACAGCTTTGTGTGTGTGCTGCCAACAACACCTGTCCTTTTTCTTTCCCTAAATCTGGAGCAACAGCTGACCACTAGCCTCCTTTATTATTTCTCCCTTTATCTCAGCCTAGTACTTCTAAAGATATATATCCTGTTCTGCCTCTGTAATTTCCAACAAACATTGGGTCTACGCATTAATATCTGTGAGCCTCTTACTCTGCATCTTCTTTTGTTAAATATGAGCTCATAAAATCAACTGACATTTAAGGAATGAACCTGCTTATCTCTTATGAAAAAAATCAAGAGCAAAGCTGAATTAATCTACATCTTTGCTGACTTGGCTGAGACTACAGTAGTGCATTGAACTAGAGTTTTGATGATCATAATTTTCATTTGATTATTTTAGGTGTATGCTACCAGCATACTCATCTTTTAATTTGCTGCCAGACAGTTTTTGTACTCTGATATATGCGTAGATACTAAGCTTTTCTCCCATTGCATAAGAGGCATTGATAAGGTTGAAAATCAATGCCATTATGTGACCTCAGGAGCTCAATATATTTTCACCTTCATTATTGCCTGCTGCCTGAAATCACTCCCAGCCACCATTAAGCAGAGGGCCGACATCTCTTCTAGGGAAACCTGCCTGTCTCAAACTTCCTACTTACAAAATCTTTCTTATCCAAGCGCAGAACTGACAGTAATCAGTGCAATGGCAAGTGTAATCTCAGCCATAATAAAAACCAATGATGATAAGCACTTGTTAAAATGGAAAGGTTGATCCATTTGAGATGGCAAATCATCAGACTCCATTCTTATTCTCTCTGCACAAGTCTAAGAAAGACTGGGGAAGAAATTCCTAAACAATTGCAAATGAGGAAACCAAAGTAATGAAAGATCCTGAAGCCTTCTCAACTTCTGTACAGATATAGTCAGAGGAAAGATCCCCTTCCTTTTGTCCCACTATCCCCATCTTTCCTATCCAGCCTTAGTTCCTGTCCAGTAGGTGGTAGAAATATAATCTTCTAATCCTGCTATTTCCTGCATCTTAAAGAAGAGAGTTTCTGCTCTTTCTTCTGCTGGCTGGCAGTCCTACCCTCCTTAAAGCCTGTTGCACAGAATGGAGTTCCAGGACCCGTTTTTAAATTACAAGAAGCGAGAATTTCTGTAGAAACCATCGCACTAACCCATCTGAAACAGGCTGGTAAACAGCCAATCTTGTGTGTGTTACTGAATACCTCATGAGGGTAATTTACAGTTCCTCAGAGAAAACTGAGGTGAAATAGTCTTTGCCTGTGTTTCATCTCAGCAAGCATAAAATGTCCCAAGAATATTAGCAGCAGTAATGCTTGCCTTCTACCAGTTGCAGCCAGATGGTATAAACATGAACACTCACGCTCACACAACTGAGAGTTTCACCTCCTCTGAAGTGTCTGTAGGGTGTGGGCTTAACTGACAGAATGACCCCAGAGTGAAAACTGCTGGCCATTAAATCAAAGCCTGGAGGACAATTTGTGATATGTGGGGTGATAACCATGCAGTCTACATCAGCTGATTTCTGCTATCTTCACCTAAATCTATTCAACAAAGAATACAGAACTTGAGTGTTTCTTTTTCATTATGTCAGGCTATTTGTGCTTCATCTTGCATCATACCAGTTCACATTTAGTATTACTATTCTTAGACATCATATAGTACAGCTTCATTTGAGAGGCAGCTCCAGAGAAACTTATTTTTTCATTCTATATGATCTGCCTCCCAATTTATTTTGAAGTATACTATGGTTTTCTGTCTCAACTTTAATTTCTTAACTTTAATTCATATTTTCATAACAATCTCAGAAGCTTTTGTAGTCTCATAGAATCATAGAATAATTAGGGTGGGAAAGGACCTTAAGATCGTCTAGTTCCAACACCCCTGCCACGGGCAAGGACACCTCACACTAAACACCCAAGGCTCTGTCAAATCCAGCCTTGAACACCACAAGCGATGGAGCATTCACAACTTCCCTGGGCAACCCATTCCAGTGCCTCACCACCCTTACACTAAAGAATTTCTTCCT
>JAOEHY010004526.1:0-15776 GCA_025447955.1 Psilopsiagon aurifrons | reverse complement strand
AGGATGCATGCCTAACCGTTTGCAAGCCATGTTTATACATGGCTTCCAGGTATAGAAGTCCAGATGACAGAAGATTCTAATTTCCTAACACCAATCAGAAATAAAGTTTCTTTTCTTCTCTGGTATACTGTATTTTAAAATGCATTCTTTAAATTATCTGTTGAACATGTAATACAGCATTTTACACTTATAAAGTTAAACTGTCCAAGGGGGTAGAACTAGGACTCCTCTCTGTCCTACACAGAGTAGGATAACCCACAGCAGAGTACTGAATGCTTGAGCCACTGGATATAGCAAATATTCATTGGCTGGGGAAGCAGAAAAGAGAGAGCTAAAAGAGGCGCTTCTCACTTCTAACAAGCTCCCTCTTACAGGAGAAAGGAGGCTCGAAGCAGAGCCTTGCCTATAGGCCTGCTTGCTACAACAGTTTGATACATACATGCTCTGAACAGTAACCAACATAACCAATTCTCACATACTGTTGCTCTTCACATAAACACTTAGTTTCTGTCAGCCTCTCCGGAATTGCTTGTGGCATTTGGACTTTATTACCTGCAGGCGCAACACAGAATGAGGCTTGGGGATTCAACAGCACTAGGCTGACAAAGGTTGAGCTTGTGAACAGAAGAGAAAGCCCAAAGTGTTTACCAAAGGCAGGACAGAGGCATAAAGCTGATGATTCTGTATTTACAGTAATGGCTCAGCAACTTAAAAACATAGTAAGAATAACAGTATTAATACTTTACTATTTTCAGCACATAGCTTCCAGTATACAAGACAATAATCTCATCCAAACATCCTGAAGGCAGCCTGATTATCTTTTAATCATATGCCATGCTGCAAGCGCACCTGTATTTGCACATCACTACTGTCACAGCTATGTTCTCAGTTGATACTTGGAAACATGCAAACACGTTCTGCTGAACACATTTATCAAACACGTTTTTCTGCAAGTGCCACAAATTAAAAACAAAGAGGTTACTCCTAACCAAACGTTCTTGCTAACAGGAGACAAAAAATACAGTATTTGCATATTTTTCATAGAGAGAAAAGGAACATTTTTCGCTATCAATAGTATGTTCTTCCAGCCTATTGCCACTGCTGATATCCAGTGAACGAATGAAGTACCTCTTGTGAGCAGCAGAGTCAATACCAACAAACAGTTCGAGCACTACTGAAGAAAAGCAGTCACGATGGATGGACGCAAATTAAAACTTCTGAAAACAGACTGAATAAAAAGGACTACTTACAGCAACCTCTCTTATTTATCTCCAAATTAGCCAATCAGCAATAAAATCTGAATGTTGAGATTAAAACATACTGCTTTTGATATAAAAGCACTGTGGTTTATATACATTTCATTATGTACTTTTCCCTCTCCTCATGAATTATATTTGCAGATCATTAATGAAAAAAAGTAACTACCAGCTAAGTAAGCTGAAACACTCTAGATTTTAATTTCATGAAACTCAATTTGAGCTGCATATTCAGATGTCCAAACTGGCCACCAATTTTTCTGGTTCCACGATTCACTACAGCCCATCTAGATCAAATCCACAACCTAATCAACATTGACCAAAAATAGTCTCAAGTCAAGTTCGTTTTGATCATGACAGTGACTGGTAAGTGATCTCCCTGGCTTTATCCTGATGCACAAGTTTTTCCATTTCATTTTCTCCCTTTTTCCTGTTGAGGAGGGACTGCAAGTGAGAAGCTGGGTAGGCAGCTGGCTAAGGTCAATACACCACAGTACAGTACTGGAAACAGTAAGCAGCAATCTTCCTTTAATAAAACAAAACAAAAAAAAATAATATTTACAAAAACACAATATATACACACACACAAAACAACCAGCCTCTACCACATATATCAGAAAGCTTCTGAAAGCCTCATCACAGGTTGTACCACTGATGGTTTATTTCTACGGAGAAGCAGCAGCACCCTACAGCCTTTTACACTTTATACCTTTTTGATCCTTAGAAGTCATGTGTACATGACATCCAAAAAATACATAAAAACATACATACATAAAAACAAAAAATTCACACCATTATTAAGTCCCCAAGTGCAGATGAATGTAAAGTCACAGATGACTGACTTGCAGAATCTCTGACAGCACCATAGCACCATAACTAACAAAAATCCCAATTATCTGTGACTACTTAGCTACAAAGATACAGGAAGAATAGCTCTCTGTCAAATACCAGCACAGCTACAACTCTAAATACAATGTGTAAGTATCTGACACAAAAAAAAAAAAAAAAACAAAAAAAAAAAAACCCAAACAAAAGAACACCAAAGGAAACTGTATCAATTTCCTCTGTAAAGCAAAATATTATTATAGATGTTTGTTAAAATTTTGCAGAGTGTGTTCAATCATTACACCATGACCATCACAATACCTTTCTCATGAGCTGTTAGTGAATGGGAAAGCATTTCCCACATTTCATTTAGGTAATAACCCTTCCCTTCATTGCATCAAGTGTATGATGCCTTCTAGCAAGATCCATAAAGCTAGCTAAAGGTAAGAAAAAAAAATATTACACTACCTCCACTCACTTCATGAGTAGCTGTTGAAGCAGCCTTTCTGATAAGATCACCAATATTTTTGTTCTGTCAGCAGCAATATTCAAAAGGACCAGCAGCAGCAGGACAAAACAATTTAACTCCAAAACAGTTAGAAGCATAATCCTAGTCCTTACTGCAGCATGCAGCACTCATAACCTACAAAGCTTACAATCTTGATAAAAATAACGTATAATTCCTTTCCTCTCAAACTACTATAGCTTCTTTCCTGTAGAAGTAACTCCCTATAGTCAGAAAGACTTCCCTTCCTCCCCAGATTTTAAAGAAGACTAACCATAGGCACAAAAAAGTTCTCTCCACAAGGAATTGAGCATTACTGGTTTGAAATATCACGCCTAGCCCAGCAGTACAGTTCAGGAAGTAACAGAAGCTGAAATAACAGTTCACTGCTAAAGGCAGTATTTCTACTCTCCTCCTAGACAGAGTCTCATTTCTTTGGCAGCCACATGAAATTACTGACAAAACTTATCTGACCATTTGGTGAGCCCACTTCAGCCAGGTTAGGAAACAAACATTTTCCTTTTTTGACCAGTTTAACTATCTGTTCAATAAGAAGTCAAGAAAGCAGCAAAACAAAAAGAAGAAAAAACCCAAGAGCAGAATTGCTTCATGTTGGCATAGCCCATCATGAAACAAAATCCACCTTCATCAAAGTAACCTCTCTAAACAGATGCATTAATGTGACATTTGCAGGATTGGTAGCATTTGAGGCACCCCCAAGTACAACAAAAAAAATAAAAATAAAAACCACTACACTCTCAGAGAGACTGTGGACAGTTTTTTCAGCTGACTTTTTAGTTACTTTATCAAGACGGTAAACAAAACTAGAAATAGCAGTATCTATTCTACCCCATTCCTCAGTCCATTTCCTTTAAACAAAGGCTTCAGCTGTATACACACCAACCATACCGAACAAAAGGACACCGCCAGACCTCTCTCAACATGCCTAGTTACAAGGTTTAAATTCAAAAGGCTGAACAAATTTAAGCCTTCTTTAACCCTTCATTTGAAGGTTCAGACATTACCTTTCTGTACACTTTTAACAAATCAGTTTTAGTTGTATATAATTCAAGACATAAACACCTGCGAATTGCACAGATAGGTGACAATACACCAAAGTTCTGTTACAGCATGAATTTTGAATTCCATTTTCATCATTACAGCGCAAAAAAAAAAAAAAAAAAATGAACAAAGAAAAAAATAATTGTAAAATCCGTACCTTTCCTTGGAGGTAGTTCGCCACTTTGTGTTAACTCTGTTCCAGGATATACAATCTCCCCATCTTTTACCATTTCATTCCACAAGCCACAAAGTCCATCTCGTGTAAAAGCGAGCTGTTAAAAAATAATACATTACATACAGTTACACACAACAATTTTATCTCAAGCCAACTCAAGCTAACATTTAAAATACATCAGATTTTGTATTTGGACTCAGAAGAAAGAAAACACACATACCACCTCACTCATATATTCATTGTGTGTGTGCATGATAGGTGTGTGCATGATAGCGACTGTAAATATCTTCAAGATGTCTCATTCTCTAGCTATGCTACTTTCAGACTAAAAGTACGAAACAGTAACTTTTAGATGAGGTCAGACAGGTTTAGAAATACAAGATGAACTTTCTCTCAGTGAAATCTCTCATCAAAAGCATGGATTTTATCCACACATTCAAGATGACATGATGGTCAGGTGCATGGGCAGTGTCCCCCCTTTACCCCTTCAAGAAAAGATATCCAAACAAAGTCAAGCTATATAAAGTCACAAAACATTATATAAGGAAGTGTGAAGAAAGTCAATACAGTCCCCTCTTCCAACCAGCAACTGTAGAGCTGGGCACTCAACCACAACATACAACACCAAGGCACAGATTCATAAACATATTTTCACCAGTTCAAGCTGGTCCTGCTGCACAAAGTATCTCTCCCAGACATCCCTTTTCCTTCCAGCTGCTACAACACCTCCTGTTGCATGCAGAACCAGACTATGCAACCGATCAAGACTAAAACCTGGGGGAAGAGCAAGGGGCCACCCCCACCCCGATCGCTTCCCAATACACTATGCATGCAACAGGACAAATACTCGCGACAGAACAAATGGCAGGACTGGCTCATGAAACCACAGGCTGCAACATGAGTTCTCCTAATAACTTATGAATTTTTATCTCCCTTGAAGGATCCTAACAGCCAAGATAACTTGTCTTCTACTGATGCTGTTCTCCACTTTACAAAATAATGCAAAACAAGTACCAACATCGCAAGCAAATTCCGTAATAACCATGCTGTAGTTTTCAACCATATTGCATGAGGGAGGAGGGGAATACATGAAATTGAAAAACAGAATACCTTTAGCATACTAAAGTGGTGTAGTGGAGACAATAAAAAAAAAACCAAAAACCCGAAACCAAAAACAACAACAACAACAAAACAAAACCAGCTGAAGGCTCATTTGAAGGCATCTTTGTGTTATGTAACTAGCATTCAAAACCAAAGTGTTTTAACTGAGGGGTAATACGAAGATACTACTTGCACAACAGCTGTAAGATATTTACTGTTATATGCAGAAGTCCACTTATATTTTATTTTGATCTATTTCCTAAAGATAATTAATGATTAAGGAATACAGGTTTTAAGAGTCACAATCACTAGGAAGTCCCTTGCTGATCTAGCTAATCTCAGTTAACAGGAGGAATTACAGACAAGTTGCCTATTTTGACATCACTGTAACATGCTAAATTATCATAGTTTGTCTTCACGTTGCATACTTCAGAAATTTACTCCAAAACTTATTAGTGATTTTAATTGTTTTTCTCCCAGCATAAAATACGAGCTAACACATTGTAGGTACCTGTCACTTGCTATTTCCCAATCTCAGGGAGATAAAAGCAAAAAAAACCACAGTGCTAGGTAGAAATTATTCAGCTTATCTGTGGTTTATCAATTGTGCAGCACCAGAATTATACTGGAATTTCTTTACACTGGACCAAGGAATTTATTTTTCACAAATTCTTTTCCTGCCAAAACAGCCAGACATAACTGTTCCACTACATTGGGCTCATACGTGATACATTTTATTTTTTTTAAAACATTCACCTGTTGAATGCTAACATATGCTAAAATACAAGCTTGAAAAAGAGTGAGGGAGGCAACCCTCCAGAAGGGTTGCAAAATAATGGTTTTCACATAGCTAAGATATTTGTCTAATAAAAAATCTTTTTAAATGTTTTATTTTACATTCTCAGATCACATCTGTATCGAAAATTATTGCCACAGGCTTTAAGTTTACAATCTCAAGGCCTGCAGGCTATGAATTCAAAGTTCCTCATAATGCAGTTGAGAAAACTTACTACTTTTGCAAGCAGTTCAGAAAACTTACTACTTTTGCAAGCATTGCTCTAAAGCAGAATCAACAATTGGTTGTTCTTGGTTTTAACCTCTAATCCTTTCACTCGGCCCAAAGTTTACTCAAATCTTTCAAATAGCCAAGAACTGAAAAAGTAAACGAATTTTTTTCTGCCTTGGGTTTGTGTTCAAATTCTTATCAAAGTAATTTTCCTGGTATGTTGCATAAAGATAGAGCAACCACCAAGTTCATAGGTTAGAGGGAGTTCCTCCTCCTTCTCCAGATACCTCATGTGGAAGCTTACAAGATGAGCAGCCTACAGATAAACAATTTTGCTTTTCTTCATGTTGCAGTTAACATTTTGACAGTAGTATATGTGCTGGGGAGGGAGAAAAGGAGACATGCTGAAAGTAAAGAAACTGGACTTTCTTGTAGCAATAATCAAAGCAACCCACTGAAAGGACAATTAAGAAACAGTATTTACAACCAACTCCTGCCATAACTGACTGCAACTCGATTCCAACTGTAACAAGTTCACTATTAATCTACTTCACATTGAGCAGACATATTAAACAGTAAATCACCACTACAACACTCAAGTGAAAGAAAAGTCTGAAGTTTTAAATGATAAATTATTCCAGCAATTTTATTTTCATGATCCTAAAATTCTATAACCATAATAGAAGCTTCACAACCCCCTAAAGGAAAATATTTCACTTAATCAACAGAAACAGGGTGGAGCGGACGATATACCAGTCATGCTGCCTTCCAGAGGGATCTTGACAGCCTGCAAAAATGGGGCAACACAAACCTCATGAATTTCAACAAGAAGTTGAACAATCCTGCACATGGGGAGAACAACCCCAGGCACCAAAACAAGTGCTGGGGATAACCCAGCTGGAAAACAGCTCTGCAGTAAACACCTTGGGAGTCCTGGCGGGCACCAAGTTGAACATGAGTCACGAATGTGCCCTTGGCATGAAGAAGGTTAATGGGTTCTCAGGCTGCATTAGAAGAAACGCTGCCAGCAGGCTGAAGGAGGTGATCCTTCCCTTCTACTCATCTCTAGTGGGGCCACACCTGGAGTATGGGGTCCAGTTCTGGGCTTCCCCTGTATGAGCGAGACACAGGCATACTGGAGAGAGTGCAACAAAGGACCACAAAGATGACTAAGGACTGGAGCATCTCTCCTATGAGAGAAAGCTGAGAGAGCTGGGACAGTTTAGCCTGGAGAAGGCTTGGGAGGAAACTCATAACTGCATATAAATCTCAAAAGGGAAGCTACAAAAAACATGGAGCCAGGCTTTTTTCAGTGGTGCCCAGTGGCAAGATCATAGGCAATGGGCATAAGTGGAAACATAAGAGGTTCCCTCCAAACACCAGGGAACACTTTCTGTGAGGGTACCAGAGCTGTGGCACAGGCTGCCCAGGGAGGCTGTGGAGCCTTCATTCTCAAAAATATTAAAAAGCCATTCAGACACAGTCCTGGGGAACTGTCTCTAAGTGACCCTGCCTAAGCAGGGGGGTTAAACCAGATGACCTTCAGAGGTACCTTCTGAACTCAACCATTCATTATTCTGTAAAACCAGCAAAGGAAGATAACTGTACAGCAGAAAAGTCAAATATCTACTTTGACTATATAATCCCACTTTTCTTTCTTTCTATAGTGTTTTAAGACTATCTTAGCCAGCATAAGACATGTTACTTCCTTCTTTTGCTACCAGCTCTTCTTGCAGTCAGTCATCTGCAAAGAGTCTGCAAACACATCCAAGTGCTGCAACAGAAGACTGAACTTTGGCCAGAACAAATTTGGAAAACATCTCCCTGGTTTCTATTTTCAAAAAAATATGACTCTTCCACTCAGTTCTTTGAAGAAAGGTCACAAGGCAGTCGATGGTGCAGGGAAAGAGAAGAAAAACACATTTGGTTTCTTCATTGTTTCTGACATACTGGGGTTGCAAGTACAAGAGCACCTACCCGTATTTTGTAAGCTTAGCACGCTCCCATTAGATTGCTCGATTTATATGGACATCCTTCTCCCTAATAACTTAGTAATTTCATTTGTGAATGTGTAAAGAGATGAACTTGACAAACTTAAAAGTTAATAAATTAAGATTAATTAAGTTTTGACTGAACTTTTGAAACTGGCAGCAGTGCCAGAGACATACACTGTAAAAACCCAAAAGGATCTAAGTCACCCCTGGCCTCACAACCTATACACTACCTTCCCAAGACAGAGACAACAGCAGCTCTATGCTCCATCAGCACTACCTACCACCTAACAACCTTGACCTGTGCTCAGGTTCCACCAAATCAAGTGACATTCTCCATGCCCAGAATCAACCTTGCTCTTCCCATGATGTCTCCTGACCTCCTCTCAGGTAAGACCACAGCCACATACCCTCATCTCTGACGCACCTCACCTTCACAAACTCCAAGAGTCTTCCACCATTTGTTACACATTCTCACTCCCAGAAAACATCTTGACCACTGTGCTTGTAAGGCATGTACCCCACCACATACATACTTCCTACATAGGCCTGCTCGCTTATTCCAAGCCAAAAAAGGAAGGATCATGGCAAGTGCAAGGTCCTACACCTGGGTCAGAGCAACCTAAGTCACAGCTACAGGTTGGGCAGAGAAGAGATTGAGAGCAGCCCTGCAGAGAAGGACTTGGGGGTGTTGGGTCAATGGAAAAATGAACATGCGCCTGCAGTGTGCTCTTGCAGCCCAGAAAGCCAACTGTAGCCTGGGCAGCATCCAAGGGACTGTGACCAGCAGGTCAAGGAGGTGATCCTGCCCTTCTACTCTGCAATCCTGAGACCTCCCTTGAAGTATTGTGTGCAGTTCTGGTGCCTTCAGCATAAAAAGGACATGCAACTGCTGGAACAAGTACAGAGGAGGGCCACGAGGATGATCAGGGGACTGGAGCACCTCCCATATGAAGACAGGATGAGAAAGTTGGGGTTGTTCAGCCTGGAGAAGAGAACGCTGCATGGAGACCTCATAGCAGCCTTCCTATATCTGAAGGGGGCCTAAAAGGATGCTGGGGAGGGACTCTTCATTAGGACTGTAGAGATAGGACAAGGAGTAACGGGCTTAAACTTAAACAGGGGAAGTTTGGATTAGATATGAGGAAGAAATTGTTTAAAGTAAGGGTGGTGAGGCACTGGAGTGGGTTGTCCAGGGAAGTTGTGAATGCTCCATCGCTGGCGGTGTTCAAGGCCAGGTTGAACAGAGCCTTGGGTGGCGTGGTTTAGTGTGAGGTGTCCTTGCCCATGGCAGGAGGGTTGGAACTAGATGATCTTAAGGTCCTTTCCAACCCTAACTATACAGACTAATACTGTATTGTAAAGTGGGTAGCCCCCAGTGCTAATCTGATCTCTGCAGTTAAACTGTAATTTATTCTGCCTGGTACAACATTTAAGTCAAAGGAATACCTAGCCTGGTTGCTGGCATATCCTGCTGTCATCTTCCAACAGGGCTTGCAGTGAAATTCCCATCCATCTCCATCAAATTTAGAGAATAAGACACTGGCATTAACATTTCCTTACATGTGAAGAAAAGTAAATCCCACAACCATAACCAGTTAAGTTTCTGAGAATTCTCAAAGCAGCACTACAATTTTGCTTTTAATAAACTATTGTAAGAATAATCAGCAGCTGTGATTTTGTTCATACACTTTCCTGCAGAAAACACAGAAGACTCCATAGAAGTTAACTTGAGCTCAAGAAAAATGAAGCAAAGAAAAGGAAATAACACAAAAGGACAAGGACTGACCAGGTAGAATTCCTGATTATAGAACTGCACTGGAAGTTCAAGAAAGTGACTTCAGAATCATGTCAACATGGATTTGAAATATAAGCTACTTAAATAATCTTCACCTCAAAATTGCAGGGGCAGGGGGAAGAGAATATCTCTTCTCCCATTTGGTTACTTCTATATTAGTCACTGGCTTTATTTAAGACTACATGAAAACATTTTTCTTTAGAAATAGATTAAAAAAAAACCAAACCAGCCAGTAATGGTGAAGAAAATCACAGAACAGTCTTTTCCCAAGTCCCTCTGTCGGCCTTGCTTTTTTGAATCCATTCAGCTTGTGTTTCCTTTTTCATTGTTGTCTTCTTCAGCATTTTGTCCTAGCTTCCTTCCTTCCCTGCTGAAATATGCCCTGAAACCACAGCTGCTTATCACACCCAGGCAAAGCACAGTAAAACATCATTAGATCTAAACATATTGCTCTAAAACTCTGATAGCAAAGACAGAAAAGTTCAGCAGCCCCATATTACTTCAAAAGGTTTGAGGTTAAGCTACCAAGGCCTCTATAGTAAGAGCCTACCAGTCTTGCACTTGCTTCCAAAGTCTAGTAACAGTTAATGGTCATACACAAAGAAAAACTAGCAATTCCATTAGACTTAGAAGAGAAATTCTCTTTCTCCATTTGCAGAACAGTAATTTTGTCTGAGCCCAAATATTTGCATAATTTAATTTCTCTAACCTATGACTCCACATATGGTACTCACCCCTCCTTCTGGAAATCACTGTTTTAGAGGAACAGCATTAGTTTGTTTTTTAAATAAGTGAAAAAATATCCCTATTGCAAACTTCACTTCCTTCAGAAATGAGGACTTCTCACTTGCAGTTTGCTACAAGAACTTCCACATAAGCCCTTCAATTTTTTTATCAGAGAGCCTAAGCTAAGAAGAAAATTAACAGGAAATCAACAAAGCAGAGAAAGCAACTTTCACTAACTTCTTCTAACAGTCAAGACAACATTTATTTACATTACCTTCTTAAAAGCAAAGACAGTGATCTAGATGCCAGAAGAGTGGAATTTCCATGAAAATTAATAAAACGCCAAATGTAAGTTTGAATGGAAGGTAAAACAATTTCAGACCAATGCAACTCTTACAGGTGGGTGTTTCATTTAAAAAGCTTACTGTCACCTCTGTGACAAAGAAAACAAAATCACAGAAAGAGCGTGCCAACCATGAACTCAATTAAAACTGATGAAAAAGCATCATATTCCTCTTGTAGGCACCCTGACTGTTGCCTGAAGTTTTTTTCCACACTACAGGAAAATGAAAGTTTTTCACCCTAACCCCTGCTATTAAGCACAACACAGCTCTCTGCAGGATCTAGAATAGGCAAACTAATTAAACACCATTTGAATGCACACATGCATTCCATTAACTGACAGCAATTCTAGGTTTTTGTTATTCAGACATTGCTGATTAAAATTCTCTGCATAAGGTTCCAAATTAGTAGGCCAGTACATCTACTGAATCGGAATTATTTTAAGCACAGTTTGACTCAGCAAAGTGGGTATCTATGTTTAAGTAACAATTTTAATCTTCCCTTCCTGAAGAATTCATATATTCTTCATGCTTGTTTTTTTTTTTTTAAAAAAAAAGGATGTCTTCCTTAGAAACAGCCATTAAAACATGATCCCCCATTACACAAAACCTTTCGCTATAAATGTGATGGTTTCTACCAGCAATAGACATAAATAGGTGGTTTTAAATATGCTAATTCAAATCTAAAAAAAATAAAATAGGAATTAAAGTGATACACTAACCTTTCTAACAGCTACATTAAACATGATCCATGAAAAAGTGGCCTGCACTAAAATTCACCTGGTTTATATAACTTCATAGGATTATTTTATTAATTGAAGATGTTATACACATTACATGTTGTACTGCTGATGTTACTTTATATTGAGCTGAATTACCCTAATTTTTCAGCAGCTGTAACAGTTTGGTTTTTTTTCAGACAACTTCAAATATCTTAATTTTGCTCCACCAGGAAATTTAGATTTTTAAGAAAGCGATTACTTCTCAGTTCAAAATTATACTAGCAGCTTAAATCACACAATACCAGGTTAATAATTACCACATAAGTAAAAAGACATGGCATAGGTACAGTGTCCACTTAGGTCTCTGTAAACCATTTTGGCTTCCTACAATAATTTGATTACTTTCAGATAAAATTATGTAAGTAAGAAACATATTGTTATGATAAAGTTCCATTAACATTTCACATCAGTTCATTCTGCAGGCTAGAGGCTGACTGCTATTACAAAAGGACTTGTGTCTTTGATATTGTCTTAAGAACAATAATCATATGCTACATCATGCCGGCTTTGTCTCTGAACAGCAACATCCCAAAACTGAGTAAGACATTTAAATTTGGCCTGGATGCCAGCTGGAACAGTGATGCATGCAGGTGATTAGACACAACCCATGCTAAAATCCACGTCATTCTTTTCTTATTATACTAATACCACTATATTATAGACTTATTAATGCACATACTATTATAATACCATATATTACATTATTAATATAACATTGTCTTGTGCTAAAGCAGAAAAGAATCCCATGATTTTCAGAGAGATTTCCCTGGCTTAATCCACAATAACTGCCACAGCCACCGACTCTAAAGAGCAAGCTCTCTGGCAACAGAGACCAAAAAAAGAAAGGCAACTGCTAGCCCACCAAATGAAACATTTCACTTATAATTCTAGCTATACTCCCTACATTGTGCAGAACAAAGAATATTTAAAACCCAAAAAGTTGGTTTTAAAGACTAATCAATCTTTGTATGCCTCCTAAGGGAGGAATTCCCCAGCACAATTCTGGTCCTCCAAGGACTTTTACCTATCCACTCTTGCACAGTGAAAATGTAAGGATCTAGCTGCAATATGAAGAGTTTCAGGGTCTGATTCCAAACCCTAATTTGTAGTCAGCATGATTCACTTAAATTAGCATGTCTTTCTTCAAACCTCTCCTAGGTACTATGCTTATCTTTTCAATTCCTGTTGACAGTCTCTTGAACACCAGTAAAGCCCTTCTACAGTCAGCTGGTAAAAACATACACAGTAGGAAATCAATATATTCAGTACACATAAAACTTCAAGGATTAAGAGACAGGATTTATACCTACAAAGAAATTTCACAAGTAGCTAGGTCACACTAGTCAACCAGCAGCTAAAGTAGTCAATCATGCAATAGAAAAATTCCCCAGAGCACAAAACCCCTTTACTTGACAGAAAATATCTAAATTAAAAAAGAACAATTCAAGATTCATATACACGTTGTTTAAAATAATGAACACATACATCCAAGTAGAGTTCTGCGGTAAGGACATGTGTCATACCAAAAACAGTTAACCTAATACGAAAATTATATTATACCCAGGAGGCCTGGCTGCTCTTCAGATTCCACAGAAGTGATGTTTGCGTCCAGCAGATCACAAATGATTACTGTTCTCTTATTTCATTAATCTCATCATTTTGACTACAGCATCATTGGAAGAAAACAAAGGGAGTACCCCTGCAATTAGAGTCTAGCTTGTTATTACTTGTAAAGAACTCCTACTTAGAGCTTATTCATAGAAATTTGTTACAAATTAAGATTTTTATTATTAAAAGGAATTATTACAACATATTAACTAAACAACAGTCTCATAAAAGACAAATATTTCACTGCATTTATACACACTCAGCTGAAAATAATCCTTAAAGATTGGATGCAACTGAAAGCCTCCTGTCAAGAGTTTACATAAACAGAAAAAGAGATGTAGAAAAAAGGCACTACAAATGACAGGAAAAATCTGACAAATCACATGGTCACATTTTTGACCCTATATAATAGAGAAGGAAAATAGGCAATGCATAATCAGCAACTGCTACAAACAAAGATTGACACTTTTAAAGCTAAATTTTTTCTCTATTCTACAATCAGTGAAGTAATACATATTTGTAATTCAAAAGCCAGCCTTAAGGGAACACAAATATATTTCTGTATTTCTTACTATGTTTCAACTTGGTTTTTATTATGCTTATTTACCAGATTAGCCAAAATAGCCAACATTGGATCAAAATTTTTACTTTGGTAAGAACAAAAGATGAAAATAGAACTACTCTAGCCAAATCAAGAGCATTACCTGTCATTTCATAGCATTTACATATAAGACCTACTAAATAAGATAGCCTCCAAGTCTGTATCTGCCACTTCTGCTTACGATTTAGCTTGTTTGATGTAAAATACTGGAGAAAGGCTGCTTCTGAATTACAACTGCATGAGGACAAAACCCCTTGCCTAACCAAAAGAACAGCTGAACCCAACCATTCAGCCGACCAGCATGTAATGAAGAGTAAAGTCACCCAGGATGTAATTTTTTAAGTGTTTTATTATTATTAATCTGTAATAAAAGAATAACATTGGCTGTCCCATCCAAACAAGAATTTCAAAGTTTCGAGCAGGAACTTAGGAAGGTTATTCAAAGTAGGGTTTCTATATGCAACATCTGGAGGTAGGAAGAAGACTGACAAGACAATGACTTAACTCTAGTCACCCATTTCACCTGAAACAAACATATCTGACCCAAAGCTCCCTACTTCTCTATACTTTTAACTTAATTTTCAAACCTGAATAGAGAAGACACAATAGCATGCTCATACCTGCATCATACAACTTTGATACCTGAACAAACCATTTTCTAACACACAAAAAAAAAAAAACCCACAACTTTCACCAAACACCAGCACATTTCAAAGATCAGGTCCATTTCAATTATGTATCTCTGACAAAAAAATCAACTCTCTTCAAAAAGGACAAAATGCAAAGGAAGCCTATACCCATTATATGAACAACTGCAGTAAAAACTAATCTGAATTCTTCAAATTATACACTAATTTTAATTGTCTTCTGTTTCAGCTGGCTAGTGCATTAAAGCTGCTAGCCCATATGTAGTAAAGAAGTTTAGCAACAGCCCAAATGAAGGATTTATAGATCTAGCCGTAATACTACGTATTCAACTATGTGCCTTGACACTCCACAGTGATAACATACATATGCAGTCCAGCTTGTTTCTAAGCAGAAGGGGCTGGCCTTACAATACAGATCTGTTTGCAGCAACAAATAAGTTAGTGTTTCTGCAATATCAGTTCTAAATCAGTTCATACTGAAAAAAACCCAAGCCAAATTCTACACATCTATCCCAACAGCAATGCTGCAGTTTTCTGTTTGTCAGCTACTTAGACTAAAAGCATCCTTGATCGGCACCTGACAGGTCACAATGCAAAGCAACTATATAACCCCTTACCTGTAAGTCTGTCTTCAACCATTTGGAGTCAAACCTTGCTTGAGCAACCAGACAAAAAGGTTCAGAAGACATGTTTCCTTCTCCAGCCTTTTCTCCAGGCTGGCTGAGCAGCCCAACCTGCCACATGATAAGAAAAATACCAATCTAGCACACGAAATAAACCACACAAGGTTATTTTTGCTCAGACTAGGGTGTCTTGCACTTGATCTTCACGAATGTATCACGAATAAGGACCTCCCTCGATCATATCCCCCGAAATCCCACAGAGAGAGGAACATGTATTACGAACACTATTCAAAACCCAAAAAACACCCCTCCACTTCTCTTCCCTTTACCGCCCGTGGAAGGAAGGCTGCCTTCCGCTGCGCTCGGCTACATCAGAGGCCTAACGCTGTCCCTCAGACCCGTAAGTGGTGCATGAAATAAATAATTGATCGCAGATTACGCAAGCCGCAGGCCAACATAAAGCGATTACCAGGGGCATCCGCACCCCCTCCCCTCCGGCAGCAGCCGAGGCCTGGGGGCTCCCCCTCGCCACAGACAGCCCTCTCTCCCAGGCGCACCCCCCGCCCGCCTTCCCTCACGTTTCGCTGTCACCGCCCCTCACGGCCCCCGGCCGCGCCGATAACGCGGGGCGGGGGCTGCCGGGTGGGGCAAGGCCCCGCACGGCAGGGTCGCGGCACACAGCGCGGGGGCCGCCCTGCCCCCTACTGTGGCCAGCTCTACGGGGCGGGG
>JAOEHY010004525.1:5545-22384 GCA_025447955.1 Psilopsiagon aurifrons | reverse complement strand
CTGTCTTTCACTAAGTAGTGTTTACGGGTGAATGTTTTGTCTTCAAAAGAGAAATAGTTATTTATAATGGAATTCTTTTTTTATGGAACAGAACAGTGTTGCTTCAACCTAACCACGCTGTCCTTCAGGACCTCCCCTTTGGAAAAAACAGAGACAAAATATTATATTTGGCTATTTTCTATGAAATGGTATTACTCGTACATGATTCTGCAAAAGGAGTGATCATGTAATTCAATGTATTGCCTTCTCTTTGTTTACGAAATACGCCTGAGATGGAAAAGTAGAGAGAACCAGTTTGATCTCTTTTGCCAGTGATTCCCATAGGTATTTAATATTAGTTAAGTTAGAGTATAAATCAGTGTTTCGACATGCCCAATTATAATACTTAAAAATGTGAATATACAATAAAGAACTAAAATGTTGTATTAGGTGAAGACTGGTAAATAAAATTTTATCTTGAAAAGAAATCGATACCTTTAATTGTATGGCTTTACTTGCAATCTCTCAAAGTGATTATTTCTCGTAACCATTAGTGGTTAATATTGTCTATTAGATAATGTACACTTTTCTCAGGTTTTTTTTCTTTCTCACTGAACATTTTCAAACCTTAACCAGCTTTTCTGTTCTGTAGAAAAGCAAGTACACAATAGAATGATAATCAGCTTTTCCTCACTTAAGTCTAATGAATGATCAAATTTGAAAACATTATCAATTTTATGCATATCTTATTTTGAGATTGATGCTAAAATGAATATAGAGCATCTGGGAATTTTCTAGAAAATTAGATTTTGAAAGTACTGTCTTGTTGAATAGAGTATGTGTCGGATTTGAACTGAGGAAATTTTCTGGAGATTTGATGCAGTACATTTGTATTCAACTTCAGCAGTATTTTTTATATTGTCAGGCCTTGATCAGTTTCTGTGGGTAAAGTAGATTTTATATTTTTTCTAAACCTCGATCATTCCTGACATATGGCAAACATTTTAAGAAAAGCCCAGTGATGAGAACTTCACTGCCTTGGTAGGAAGGTATTTTCCATAATTGTCATCAAGTGGTGAATCGTTTGTTTGCTTATCAATTAGAATATCTTTCTGGAAATTGGTGGTTAACTGATAATGTTCCTTTTCTTCAGTAGTCCTTATCTAAGTCCATGGCGATTATTTGTAGTTCTTCTGCCAGTCCTTAAACAGATAAGCTTATCAGAATCTGTTGATTTGAAAATACTGAGGTTCTTATGTAGTTCCTGATCTTTTCCCACAGATTAGGATAAAGTTCCTGTTTGTGTGTATGTAAAGCTTTAAGTGGTCATAGGGACATCTTGACTGGAAAGAAAAATTGAAAATATGATGCTCATTTATGCCTGTGCTCTAGAAAATTAGTATTTTCCTTTCCTGAAGTAAAGGTGACATGGTTTAGTGTGAAGTGTCCCTGCCAGTGGCAGGGGGGTTGGAACTGGATGATCTTAAGGTCCTTTCCCACCCCAGCTATTCTATGATAAAGGTAAAACAGCTTTATTACTTAAAAAAATCTGTTCTTAAAGATATTTTAATTGGGATTCTGTCAGAACATTAATGGAACTTTATGTTGAAATGTATATGTGTAAAATTCAAATGCATAGAATGAATTTCACTCTCCAAAGTACAGCTTCTTTTTAATTTCTTTGGTACCTTGATACACTCTTAGTGGAAAAGTGCCTGTAAATTTCAAATTAACATTTTCTGCTTAAAAATAGTATGTTATTAGCACCTACTGGAACTAAAAGTAAGTAGTGTCCTTTTCTTACACTAAGTTTTCTCTTCTTGCTTTATATTGTGTCTGTATTTAATACTGTTACTTTTTCTCCTTGTAGTAGGCTGTGCTGGAACAAAAATGCAATGAAAGAAACACTGGATGAATGAATGAATGAAAAGCCCTGCTTTGCAATCCCTCAGCATGGCGGGACTGCAGCTCATGACCCCTGCTTCCTCCCCAATGGGTCCATTTTTTGGACTACCATGGCAACAAGAAGCAATTCATGATAACATTTACACGCCAAGAAAATATCAGGTACAAATGTTAATAGTAATACAGTAGCATCAGAAAAAAAGTACAATGAAATCCATTAACTTAAGGGGAAAAGAGCTAGAGCAGCTGTAGAATGTGCAGTGTTGTGTCCTTCACACCTCCACCTGCTGGGGGTTAACTGTCCCTCTTTTCCTTTTGCTTGGCTGTGTTCTATATTTGCAGTATTCCCTGTTCCTCCTCCTTAGTTTGCTCTAATGAACAGAACATCTATTAAGCTGAATATTCTTTCCTGCTTTCTGCAATGCTGTTAGGGACAAATACATTAAACATAACACTACCTCTCAATTATATCCATACAATCATGTCTTCTTCCACCTCTGACCTTTTGTCTTCTACGAAGTAAATCTTGATTATTTTTTTATTTTTTTTTTTCCCCCACATACTGGTCAAAACAGCTCAGTGATGTCAGAAACCCCCTCAGGGCACTCTGACTTTCATTTTGTTAAGGAAAGCTATTTCTGAACTCTAAAATTTCAGTTCTCTTTGTTCTGCAGAGGTACCTGAAAGCTAGCATTTGGTTAGTATTACTGAAAAAACTTGGATCACCTTGAGCTAATATACTTGCTTATTTGGCTGAATTGATGCATGCAGTTAGACTTAAAAGCTTGAGCTTTTTTCTTCACATAATGTATCTAGCAACACAGTCATCTATTAAGAAGATATAGCTACTTAAAATAGCAGCAAATTTGCTATTGCCTAGAAATACTACTAACTTGTCTGTGGTTTATTTACTGCTTGTATTATTTCTGTCAGTTTTTCATTGCATTGCTGCAAATAAGGACATTGTTGTTTTTTAAACCTAGGTTGAACTGCTTGAAGCAGCTTTGGATCATAACACAATAGTCTGCTTAAACACTGGCTCAGGGAAGACTTTTATTGCAGTACTACTCACTAAAGAGCTGTCCTATCAGATCAGGGGAGATTTCAACAGAAATGGGAAAAGAACTGTGTTCTTGGTCAACTCAGGTAAGAGTCAAAAAGCATACTGAATTCCTAAACATGTTGCTAATATCTTCATTCCTTAATAGGAGTTGTGTAAAAGCAAAGTTGAGGCAAACTTTATGCAAAAGTCTTCAACAGAAAGGATGTGATACCTTTTGTCTTTGCTTCTATTCCATTTAATATAACCTGTTTATGACATCTTCTGTTTCCCGGTGTGAAATTATGGCAGTGAATCTGAGGTGTAATTTAGTTACCAATCTGTTCTCTTGCTGTGGTTTTACCTGGAGGCAGTTACCATGAATGCCTGACTTAACATTAGCCTAAGCTAAAGGTTGTTATCACACGTGGTGCTAGGTAACATGACACTCATCTTGAAAATTAATGTATTGAAAGACCTTTGTGTGATTCAGATCTTTTTTTTTGTTCTTAGCAAATCAAGTTGCTCAGCAAGTGTCAGCTGTCAGGACACATTCAGATCTTAAAGTAGGAGAGTATTCAAGTTTAGAGATAACTGAATCATGGACGAAAGAGAAGTGGAGTCAGGAATTCTCTAAGCATCAGGTAATTTAAGTATAAATTACACAAGCAGAATCTACAGTAAGTTATGCTTGATCTGAAGTGGTTTCTTCCAATTATATGTTAACTTTTTCAAATTCAGCATATTTGTATTATTTGTATGTGAATTTTCAGGCGAAGCATGTGTAGGTGTTCTCAGCCCTTTCTGTTATAATCCATCCTCCCTGCTTCACCCCCCACCCTTCCCACTGACCCAGGTATCCTGCAGTAATGCAAGCATTTGTAATTTCTGTGGTTTTCTCTCCAGTGCATAGTAGTGGTTGGGAAAATGTCTGAGGAACTCTGAAAAGTGAAAGTGCTGTTATACGTAGTGGAGTTCAAAGTCAGCATAAAAATGGCACATCATTTTGTTTAGAAATTTTTTATCTGTGGTAATGTACAAGGAATGGGTTTTCCTTTAAAAAAGAATTTGATAATATCCTGCTTTTGTAACCATTGCAGGTGCTTATGAGTTTATGAAGAACTATCTTTCTTGCCAAGGACATGATGACACATAAGGGACACTAACTTGTGATGGATTTAATGACATTTGTTCTGTGTGGTCTTGCTGCTGTTAATGTCATCTGTTTGTTGTATTTGGTATTTTGTTCTGGTGGTTCGGGTTTTGATTGGGTTTTGTTTCTCTAGGGATGTGACTGGTGATATATGTGTGTGTCCCAAATATGTCAGTCCTTCATATACACACACGCACACGAGCACACAAAACCTTCAGACAAAATACTTTCTCAAGTAAAGAATGCCTTATTACTGCTTGTCCTTACCTTTTGTATATACATGAATCAGACGGATTTTTGCTATTACTGTCTTGCAAGACCCACAGAACACTTTCTTACTTAACTTTGACCTAATACAGCTTGAGCTTTTCTTGTACTGCTCTTGTTTTTTCTTTCATCTAGGTTCTGGTTATGACATGTCATGTTGCTTTGACTGTTTTGAGAAATGAGTATTTATCCCTGTCAAATATTAATCTTCTGGTGTTTGATGAGTGCCATCTTGCAATCCAGGATCATCCATACCGTGAAATTATGAAGGTGGGTTTCCATTGCATTAATGTTTTCATCCTTGGTTGAGGAGGAGTCTGGTGAGCTGGAAGGGCATGGGCTGGGCCTGGAGAAGTGGGAACCATTTAAGGCACCTTTGCTACCAAGGAAAGATGTCAGTGGAAAAATATTTCAGCTGTTGTTATGAGTTAAGACTTTAGTAGTATTATGCGATACACTGTATTTTACAGTGGGGATCGAAGAAAAATCTGGCATTAACAGAGAAGAGAAGTTATCTTTATAGAATCAGGAGTTTTAGAAATTCCTTGATAAAATATTTGAGTTTGGAAATGGGATGTACTAACCAGTTTTGATTATTTTTAAAATACTGATTTCTGGAGATGTTTGTAGGGCTCTTTCTGGGATATTCTTGGCTTTATGTGGTATTTGGGTTATACAGTACAAGAAACCTGTATAATAGATGTCATTTCAAATCTCTCTTCAAGTTAATCAAGAGCATGTGTCTTTAATTTTTTTAGATGATACTTTAGGTTTTAGATGGTGTGGAAGTATTATATGTGTTTGTAGATGTGGCAAGGCTATTCTGTATAATCTTTGTATTTTAACTCTTTGTATTTTTCCATGTTGTGAATATTTACCTTTCCAGATGTTTGCTGTTAAATGTTACTCAGTTTCTAGTTTAACTTCCAGTCAGTAGTATAGAAAATATTGATTCAACATTCAGTTAGTTTTCCAACAAAGCATCTTAAGCTTGCAGTCTACTAGCTTTATAGTAGATTTGCAGGATAACTGTCCTAAGGTATTTCATTCTGTTTTACTTAAGATCTGTGAGGATTATCCAACATGTCCTCGAATTTTGGGATTAACAGCTTCCATTTTAAATGGGAAGTGTGATCCTGCTGAGTTAGAGGAGAAGATCCAGAAACTGGAGAAAATTTTACAGAGCAATGCCGAAACTGCAACTGATTTGGTGGTCTTAGACAGGTATGTTACACAATTATGGCTTTTAAATTGATGCCTGCGTTTTCATTTTGGATAGAGGAGTAACCCAGTAGAAGTATTTCCTCTTGAATTTTAGAAAACTGTGTATTATATATTATACCATTACTGTGTATATATTATACCATTACTTCTCTTTAGGGTGGGGAGGGAATGTTAATTTGTGTTTTAAGAAACCGTTGTTGCCTGATTGACCTTAATATTCAGAGATTTTCTGTAATTGCTAAGAACAAACCAAGCAAGTAAATCAAAAACCAAATAAAACCCACAAACAAACCAACCCACAGAAACAAACCAAAACAAAAAAAGAGCAAAACAACTAAAAAGAACCCCAAAACCCCAAATAAACCAAAGAACCAAAGCAACCAAACAAAAAAAAACCCCAAAGCACAACATACCATCAGGATAAAAAAACGTACTCAACACATTTTGAACTTGTAGAATGCACTGTCTTATGTTTGGAGAGTAACTGGTTATGTTAAGTGTATGCCATAATGTTGCTATTTAATTTAGAAAAGTATTGCAGCATCCACAGTACAAGATGGTCTTAATGCCAGAAAAGTTGCATGATTTCCCCCCACCAATGAGTAGCCTGGGTTTATAGAGGCTAAAAGACAGTGGGAGATCAGAGGAAGTAATGAAAACGATATAGAAATATCAGAACAAGTGGGTGGTTTTGAAAAGTGTTTTCTTATAGGATGTATAGTCCTGTGAATATTGTTTATGATAAAGGTGGTGGTAATGTGGTGATTTGTTGTAAGGGAAAACTAGTGTGAGATGATTCATATGTAGCATGTTGTTGAGTTTTGGACAAAAATAAAGATGGTTATTCTTTATGTTCTGGAACAGGTGTTTTGAGCCTGTTTTTTAAATGCAGTTTATAAACTTCTTAAACCATGTGCTTTTAGGAATTTTGCAGTTACAGCTCTTCCATTCAAGACTAGTAATTATTTTACTTGTGTGAGTGTATGCATAGACCTAATCTTAATGTAGATCGCTTTTGTTTGGCTTATCAAAAGAGTATACTCTGAAAAACCAAAAGTGAGGACAGTTAAGTAAATTCAATTTGGTTTGCTTTAAATTTTCCAGTATGTGAAACTCAGATAATAACCTCCTTTTTTAGGGAGTATATTCGAAAGAACAGTATTTTAGAATTAAGTAGTTAAGTATTTGGGGTGGTGGAGGTTTTTCTACTTTAAAAGTGTTTAGCTGTGTATGTATTCAACATTATTAATTCATGGCGAGGAAAGAAATGTACTTGAATACACTTCATGTTGTTATTTGCTGTATAACCTTAACAGGCTGAAATAGCTTTGACTTTCAGAAGCTGGGTTTAACTTGATCTTTGCCCTCAATTCAGATATACTTCTCAGCCATGTGAGATTGTTGTAGACTGTGGACCATATACTGACAAAAGTGGATTGTATGGAAGATTATTAAAGGAATTGGATGAAGCACTTACTTTTCTAAATGACTGCAACATATCCGTACATTCAAAAGAAAGAGATTCTACCTTAATTTCTAAGCAGGTAAGAACATGAAGCTGTGTGAAAAAACCTGGGGAATAGAAGTCTTATTACTGTTTTTTCTTTGCCATGTATATTACATTACTGAAACTTTCTAAGCTAGCCATCACAGACTATCTGAGCAAAAACAATTCTGATTTTTGTGCTCACCAACAGGGCAGGTCTTTTCATAAATGAATATGGCTTGAATGTCAACCGTTTATTAAAACTTCATCTAGTTTGAGATTTAGATTTTGCTTAACGTAGTAAAGCAGTTCTGTACCCTGATGTATTGGGTCCTTATTTCTGAAGTCAAGTATTTGACATCCTTGTGATTGCCTGTGACCTTTCAATAATCCAGTCTAGAAGAATTAATGCCTTGGAAAGTATTCGGAAAAAAATGAACCCAGGTATAATGAAAGAAGATAAAGTAAAGTAAGAATTGGGGAAAAGTTCCAGCCATAAATCTAAAATTTCTACAATTGATCTTGGAACAGTATTGGACTTGTGCTGCACCTTGCTGGAACAGAATTCGAACCTTTAGCTTGCCCCTAACTTTTTATGTGTTTGCACCCTGTTGTCATGCGACATGGCAGATCCAGGAGGCATGGTGTATTGATCTGTCACACATGGGGTCCAGGCAGCTTTTGTTTCCCTCTCAGGCTTTGTGGTTTATAATTGCCTCCTGAGGTACAGCTATGTAGATATGTAAGTCTTTGTTCAACAGGAAGTAGTGAGTCGTACTTCTTTAATAGACCATGAGGAAGCAGGAGAATATATTTTTCTTTAGCCCAAAGTATTCCAAAGTTTCTTAGAAAAAAATGACTTTCCTAACTTTCTTAGAAAACCTCCTTTAACATTCTTAGAAACCCAGCACTCTTGATGCTGTCCAGAAAACAATTATTGGCCGGATACGTAGGGAAGCCTATTGCAGCTGAATGGGAAAAGCAAATCCTGCTTACTTTGTGCTAAAATTAAAATGCAAAAAGCTAAAATACGTAAGGAATGCTGGCAAGTGGGGGAAATCTTTAGAATTTGCATAACCCAGAAGAGTGGATTAAATGCTATGCTTCTAATGCACATAACCCTGTGTGCTTGTTTTGTGATCAAGTAGTTCTCCAAGATGAAGGTACCCATATGAAGAAAAAGAAATCAGTTTTCAGTTTGAAGGGCCTTTTGTCTTGGCACTGGAGAACATCAAGCCTCCATGTACAGTTACAATAGTTTAGATTAATTTTGCCTTTAAGTAAGTCTTATAGCCAACAAACTTCAGGGATGGTAGTGTAAAGAGGGTGTTAACCTGTCCTTCCTCACAGAATGGAAGGAAGATAAATTAAAGCAGCAACTGAAACTATGAACCTGATGGCTGTTACAGTTCTATTGTAGTTCTTCTGTTGTAATAATCCATCCAAATCATAAGTCTTTTTAATGGTATTGTCAATGTAAATTATCAACCCATTTCTGGATTCCTAGTTTTATTATTTAACCACTTAGCTTTTGTGGAGGAAAAAACTTGCTATCAAAAAAGATGTTGATGGTACTCAAGTGCCTATGCAGTTTTCTCTGACTAGGGTATAATTCTGTTTTTTCTATTCCATCCACACATACAGTACCCTAATTTTTTACCTTTGGGAGGCTAGACTTGCTGAGATTACCCTGAGGCCACTGCACAGCTTTCTGGTTGGATACTGCTGAAATGGCAGCTATCAGTAACAACATAAAAATGCCCACTAAAGCATTAATTTTATTAGTTCTGTGTTAAATATGAAAGTATTCTCCTTTTTTCCTTTTTAACATGATTATCTTAAAGTAAATTTAAAATTATAATCCCACAGAACTGCAAAATGCTCTTTAAGCTTGTGATATTTTTGAGATTCAGAAATGTAAAAATTTTAAATTTTAGTTGTAGTTATTTAAGGGGGAGGGGGAAAACTTGCTCCATTACAAACAATAGTTGCCAAGGTCATTTAAATAACAAAAGCAGACTACTAAATATTCTTCTATTAGAACAATTGTAATACTTGCAAAGATTGTGCTATATAAGAAAAAAGATCCCCATCTTAAATGAATAGTTCATGAATGTACTCCTTTGAACTGATATTTGAATTCATTTGTTGTAGATATTGTCAGACTGTCGAGCTGTGTTGGTTGTTCTGGGACCCTGGTGTGCAGATAAGGTAGCTGGGATGATGGTGAGAGAGCTACAGAAGTTTATCAAACATGAACAAGAGGAGCTGCACAGGAAATTTTTATTGTTTACAGACACTTTCCTAAGGAAAATACATGCACTCTGTGAAGAGCACTTCTCGCCTGCCTCACTTGACCTGAAATTTGTAACCCCAAAAGTAATAAAGCTGCTTGAAATCTTGCGCAAATATAAACCATATGAACGGCAGCAGTTTGAAAGTGTTGAATGGTATAACAATAGGAATCAGGATAATTACGTATCTTGGAGTGATTCTGAAGATGATGAGGAGGATGAAGAAATTGAGGAGAAAGAGAAGCCAGAGACTAATTTCCCGTCTCCCTTTACTAATATTTTATGTGGAATTATTTTTGTGGAAAGAAGATACACAGCAGTTGTTCTAAATAGGTAAAGCTTTTTATTTAAAGAAAAAAAGTAGAATCTTGTAAAGACAGAAGAAAGGGCAGACTCAGCTGCCAGTGTATGGATGTTAATAGCATGAATTTATAGGGAATTGTCTTGTGTTTTCAGAACTTTAAAGTTGGATCCGCATGAAGAATAACAAAAAAATAAATCGGGCTATGTGCATATGGGGTGGATAAGAAGAATGTGTCTTTGAGAATTGTACTCACAGGCTTGTTTTGAACCTAAGTTAGTAACTTGATTCCTTCAGAAGGCAACATATGAAACACTGTTTTTAGCTTATAAAATAAGTATATCCTGATTTGGTTTAACCAGTCTTTAAATTTATATTTGCAGTGGGTGCTGGAAACTTCTCTAGCCTACTGAGTGCAGTACTTCTAGAAATTTTACCATTGCCTTACTAAATCACAGTAATATATAATCTAAGTCCACAGAAAATCAAATTTGCCCTCGCACAAATATCTCTTAAGATTTATCTCTACTAGTATAACAGTTGGAGTTTATAAAATGCTTATTCAGTCAAAAACTAAGCACTTCTTACAGTCTCCACAGAGAAAAATATGAACCTTAGAATATTTGCCTATTTGCAGTACTGTGGTACCTTATCAGTTTTTATGCCTGAATGTGATCCATTTTAGTTATACATAACACTTAATTGTTTAATGCTATATTCCACAAACTATGAGTGACATCTGATTTATTCACCTATCTTCATTTGGGGTTTTAATAGGGTTTTTTTGGTAGCGTGCTAAATGTCCTGTGCAGTTTGTATTGCATCCTGGATACCTCTGAATCTGGCTCTGCTGTTACCTTTTTGCCACAGTCAATGGTCATAGAGTGTGTAGTATCTTCTTGATCTGCAGACTTGCCTGTGTGTTTAGGGGTTTCTGTGAGCTTCATCTTTTTTGTTTGCCTTTATTGCATTTATTAATGTTCTTGTAAATATGCAATATGAGGCAAACTAACCTGTTTAGTTAAATGAACAAATTTTTTAACAGCTCCTGAAGAAATAACTTGAACAGATTCTTAGAAACTTTCGCTGAGCTGAAAATGAATATTTCATTATCCTGTGTGAGAGAACAGTACTGTGGAAAAATTTCCTCCGCTGTTTATGAACGTGGTTTAAATTATACTTTTTTCCCTGTGCATTCTTACAGACTGGTTTATGCACGATACTATACTAACTGCCATTGAACCTGACAGAATGTGATCTTTGGATCGAATTGGTAGCCAAATTCTGCTGTCTTTAAGCTTTAAGACACCTTTGGTGCAGGTTTTTGGTAGCAAAAACTAAAACTGTGTGTAACTGTTTATCCACTTCCGAAAGCTAGCTAGAGCAGGTTTTCCTTTACCTCATGTAACACACCTGGACTCAAGTGACCTGGGTGGTCAGCAGGCCCGAGTTGTTGGAATTAAGTCTGAAAGCCTTCAGTGAAGAACCTGACTGTAACCTCATTTCTGTTGAGTAGGTTTAGATCAAGGGCCTCTGCTGAATGTGACTATACTTATATTGCATATAAAGGTGGAAAGACTGTCTCCATTGAATAAGACAGTGATGAGTGTTTGAATTAGTGTATCAAAGCCACTCAAGCTTCCAGTAATCCAATATAGATCATTATGCAGAACTAAGTTAAAGCAGAAAGTATATTTTTTCTTAACTACCATAATAAATATCTTTTATCTAGAGACTTAGACTCTAGAGACTTCATTTTATGAAGTGATGACTGAGGAAGGGCAAAATTCATGACATGTGTTGTACTCCGTGGGAGAAATGGGTAGAAATTTTCTCTGAAGCAGTAATCACTGCTAATATCTTTCTTTAGAGATCTTTAGCAACAGCCACTGCATATATTGTAAATACTACAAATCAGAAGGGTAAAAAAAATCAACTTCATTATTACACACAGCTGATGCAGTGGGTAATTTACTGTTTTATTTTGTGTACAGAGTTGATTTCTGGTGCCTATAAGCTCCTTTTCGGAAGAGGAAACATTTTATAAAGCAGTTTTTAATTTTCACTGCAGTGCTCCTCAACTCCCTTATGGAGGTGTCTGAAAGCAGAAGTTTTTATGTATCTGGGAAACAACACCTGTTATCTACCACTAATAGTACTTTATTAATCACAAAGTTGAAGTCTTGGGTGCTTCCCAAGAACTTTCCAAAGATGTACAGAGAGAAATCTTTTTAATTGTCCATGTCTGTAATAAGTACAGTAAGAATGTTTGAGATGCTTAGTAGGTACTGAGACTGAAGCTATATGACTTGACAGAAATGCCATGTGGAAAATTAAATATATATGAAAAAAAGGGGTTTGTCCACTTACTAACCCATGCTTTCTTAGTATTTCTGTCTCAAGCCTAGACTTCATATGGAAATGTGAATTAGTTTAGCCTTGAACTAACAAGTTACATGCATTTGAGTGCAGGAGAATCCTTCTTGTTTGCTTCCATAAGGACAGCAAGCTGTTTGCCACTTTTCCATTCTCTTGCCTGTACTCCCTGTCCATTCCAGTTAACAGATTGCAAAGGAATGAAGTCGTCAAGGTGCTTTATGTTCCCATCAGTCCTATTTAAAACAGAGACCAAGAAAGAGGAGAGACTTTGGTAGTTTCTGAGTATAGAAGGAGAAGAGAGAACTTTGCCTTTTGATTTGGCAGCAGTTTGCAGGGCAGGTGGTAGACTGGCGCAGTATACCTCTTTGTATATGTGAGGCAGAACTGCTAAAGGTTTGAGAAAGGTTTGAATTGCTGCTGGAGTATGAAAAGGCAGGCTGTCCTTTAAACATGAGGATGGACATGATGGATGTCCTGTGAGCAATGTGGTGCTGGAATGTCTGTATTAAAATGTGCAAGGGATGTGAATTTCTTTGATCCCTTGATTTTTACTGGCTCAGCTGCTCAGAGACTTGTTACGATTGAGAAATCCCAGGTTCTGTTCATGCTGAAAACTGACAACTAAGGATACCACAGCATAATTACTTTGCACAATTATGCTTTTAAATTTGTAAATACGTAGTTTTGGATTCAGTGTATTATTTGCATGAGCAATCTTCGACCTTGTCTGTGAAATCAAAACATTGGAAAAGCTACGCTCTTCTTCTTCCATAACCTAAAGAAGCACATAGGGGAATAAAACTGAGAGCGTGTCTGATCCTTACCTCCCTGCTTAGTGTTCCTTTTGAAGAATTGGATTAAATCCTCCAACTGTAGATGAATTTGGGTTAATTTCAGAAGTAGTAAACATCTCACTGGGTAGGCTGAGCATCAGTCTGCAGAAACAGAGGTCAACATTTTGTCATTAGCATACCTGAACAGAATATGTATTTTAATATTAAGGAGAATAACATGTATGTTTTAACCGAAAAATTAAGAACTTATGTTGAGGAAACATGCTTTTGAGTTAGTGCTTACAGGTCTTTCTGCTAAAATTACTCATAATTTACAGTAAGTTAGATTAACTGAAGCAATTGTGAGTAGGGTGCTTTAACAACAAGGAGTCATAGGGCTTGGGTTTTACTGTTGTAGGTCTGAAATGTATGACACATGTGTACTCATGCTGCATATATATGCAGATTGTCTTTTATTCTCTTGACAAAGGCTTTCACTAGAACTACTGTTTTTAAAGAAGGCTAGGGTCAGTTTATGTTAGCACGGCTTAATTGTCATGCATTCTTTCTTAATGTAGATCTTGCAAACAGAATATTGTTTTCCATTTGCTGGGCTGTGCAGCTTCTAAAAATGCATGTAATGTTTTTAGGTTAATAAAAGAAGCTGGCAAGCAAGATCCAGAACTGGCTTACATCAGTAGCAATTTTATAACTGGACATGGCATTGGCAAGAACCAACCTCGTAACAAGCAGATGGAAGTAGAATTCAGAAAACAGGAAGAGGTAACTTCAAGAAAAATAATTGAAACTATAGTACTTCCAAAACTGTTTATTTTCCTTTTTTTTTTTTTTGTTTGTTTGTCAATAAGCAGTGTCTGGGGTACAGTCATTGGAAGTCCAGGGGATTCCCTTGGTTTAGCAAATGTGTGTACTTATTGGAGATACAGGTGACTTTCCTGTTCAATAAAACATGTTTGGGGACATTGCTATGTAATATTACACAAGCAGAAATTGAAACTTCATGTAAAATCATGTTTGTGTCCAGTCAGATCATCATCCATCTATTTATTTTTTTTATTATTTTCTTTGGCATTGGGTTAGTAGTAGCCCAGTGCTACTATAATGAAAATGAAATTTTATTTACATTTTCAACAGTTAAGTTGGTTTTAATATTTATCTTTGCTAAAAGTGAATTTGGTAAATCATTAAATGATATACTTATAAATCTCTGTGATTTTGACCTCATTTAAAGCATTCAAAGTATTTTGTAAGCAAATTCATTTATCATGTACTCCTGGCTGGGTTGTCCTTTTGACTACACCATCTCCCCCAAACCTTTCCTTAGTATTGGTTAGTAAATAGTATAAATATCAGAAGTACCACTTCTAGAATATGCTCTACTCTACCGAGAATGTTTTGACCTCAGAAATGGTTGGAAATGCTGCTGTCCTGAAAGCAGCCTATTTTTTTTTTTTAATATTACGGCTGAAAAGTTGTAAATAAATAAGTGGGATCTTCTCTGTTGCTAATGGCTGTAGTAGCTTCTTGGACTCGTGTAATTCCACTTATCAGATTTCATTCCTAGAAATCTGCCTGTTCTGATAAATAGTCTTGCTGTGTTTCTGGAAAGTGTTTTTTTCTAATAGTATTATATCAGCATATTTAGACATATTTTTGTAACATCTGATCCACTGTTTATTTGGTTTCAGATTTGTCTGATGATGGAAACAGATCTCAGACTAATCTCTCGAATGTCTTCATTATTTTTTGCAGGTTCTTAGAAAATTTCGAGCACATGAGACCAACCTACTCATTGCTACTAGTATTGTAGAAGAGGGTGTTGACATACCAAAATGCAACTTGGTGGTGCGTTTTGATTTGCCCACAGAATACCGTTCCTATGTGCAGTCAAAAGGAAGAGCTAGAGCGCCAATTTCCAATTACATTATGTTAGCAGATACAGACAAAATCAAGAGTTTTGAAGAAGATCTGAAGACATACAAAGCAATTGAGAAGGTATGAGGTTTAAGGGGTGTGCCTGATTTTGTTGAATGTGTCACAGCATTTTTTTAGGGGAGAAAGTTTCTTATATTCTGTTTTTGAAATGTTAAGATCCTCAGAAACAAATGCTCAAAATCTGTTGATGCCAATGAAACTGAAACTGAACCCATTGTTGATGATGATGATATATTTCCACCCTATGTGTTGAGGCCAGATGAGAACAGTCCAAGAGTTACTATAAACACTGCTATTGGACACATAAATAGGTAAGAGGCATATTAATGTTTTACTCCTTGTCTTTGAATAAAAACTTTCTTAGTCTGTTTCACATAGGTTGGGGCATTGTACACATTTTTTCGTAGGAACTTAGAATCATAAAGTAGGTAGGTTAGAAAGGACCTTGAAGAACTTCATGATATCTTCTGTCCTAGAGAAAGTGCTTTAAAGGGGTAATTTGCTTTTTGCTTCTTTATCCTATAGAGGTTCTTGCTGTGATAATAGATGTAGCAACATCAATTCCTGTCTAATTTAAAGCTGGAAATGTTCAGTTTAAAAATGGGTAGTAAGATCATTAGGGTGGGGTTTTTTTTCTTCTTGATAAGCTAGTTTAAAATAAAAATCAAGTATCTTGTTAAAACTGTAATAAAATCTTCCAGTTCTAGTATTTGCATCTTGTCATAGCAATCTGTTGTCATATATAAAACCAAACATATAGTAAGCTGAACTTACCAGAAGTCCACAAGACAGGATGGTATGCTTCCACGGGAGCTGCCCAAATGTCATCTTTATAAGGCCATGGCATTTAGAGGATGTCCTCAGTGATGGGAAAAGTTAAATGTTGTGCTACTTCAAAAGAGACAAGGAAGAAGACCCAGGGAGCTACAAACTGGTTTTACCGTAGTCGCACAGAATGTTATGAACTGAGTCCTCATGGAAGCACTGTCCAGGCATGTAAAACAAAAGAGGGTTGGCAGCAGCCAGCAGTTTTGTTAAGGTCAATTTTAGCCCAGCCAGCTTTGTTGTCTCCTGTGTGATGAGGTGACTCACTCTAAGATGGGGAAGAGCAGTGAATATCATTTACTCAAGCAAGGCTTCTGATGCAATTGCCGTAGTACCTTAGTAGCCAGATTCTTGAGGTGCAGACCATTATGGTGGACTGCCTGGTAAATAAAACCTGGTATAGCAGTCAGATTTGAAGGGTGTAATGGTAAATGGTTCAAAAGGTAGCTGGTTATATGTGGCATTATTCATGGGCCATTAAGAAGTTCAGTATGGTATAACATCGGCTTGTTTGCAGTTGATGCCAAGCTGGGAGAGGAGGAATTGAGTGCAGTGGAGGAAAGGCTACCGTTTAGAGGGGGAGCCATGACAAATAGGAGGAATAGGGCAACAGAAAACTCAGGAGATTAATCAAATGCAAATTCTGTGACCTGAGATGGAATAGCCTTGTACATCATTGCAACCTTCATCTGACCTTGCTGGACACTAGCTTTGTAGTAAATTACTTGGAGGTCTTCTGCTCAGTAATTAGTAGAATGTAAGTTAGTGCACCTTTGCAGTGCTCATTATGGCCTGAAGTCATCTTCTAGTATTTACACCAGTAAAGCAAGGTTCCACTGAAATATGTCTAGGTTTCAATTTGTGGGTTTTGACTAGTTGTAAAATGTTTTGTCAACTTAGGTACTGCGCTAGATTACCAAGTGATCCATTTACACACCTAGCTCCCAAGTGTAAAACACGAGAACTACCTGATCATACGTTTTATTCTACTCTCTACCTGCCAATCAACTCACCTCTTAGAGCTTCAATTGTGGTACGTATTTGAGGAAAGAAAGTATGGAACTAAGAGAAATACATTGATATTGATGTCTGTGCTGTTTCTAAAATTAGTTTGTTATTTATGTAAATCACTTTTTCTTTCCCTGTATTGTGCCTCTGTAACTGTATTTAGATCACTGTTTGTTTTAACCTGTTTTCAGGTAGTTACTGTTTTTTTCCAAAGGCAAAATTATTTAGATATTCTTGTAAGTGCCTTGGG
>JAOEHY010004524.1:0-18499 GCA_025447955.1 Psilopsiagon aurifrons | reverse complement strand
AGCCCGGCCCCGCCGAACCGGCCCCAGGCGCCGTCCCGCTCGGCTGCTTCTGTCCCCCCCCTCGCACAGCCCCATCGAGCAGGGCTGGCTCCGCGCAGGGCTGGGACCTCGACCCACTGCGGAGGAGTCTGTTACCGACGGGAAAACCGTGCTCTAATTCCCATTGTTTAAGAGTTGTGCACGATAAGCCGTTCCCAGAGATGGCACTAGGATGAGGGTAACCCCCCTCTCCGCAGCTATTTTAATTTCGTAGGAGAGATAATCGGATTACTCACAAAGTCCATCTGATGGAGAACCTTACGTGTGCACTATGGTATTGTTTTGGCTCCCTGTGGATTCACTCAGTGCACCAAATAGCGTGAAATGCTGCACAGCTATAGCTTTAAAGAAAAGAAAGGTGTGTAGTCACCGTACAGATTACCCTAAAGAGAGCCTTTTATGAGGGGATTGCAGGTCTGTAGGAAGGGCATGTGCATAACGTATTAGGTTGGAAGGTTCAGTTTTCATGCTTTATGGACCTGTTGTGAGATCAGATGCTTTAATTTTCCTTCTTGTGGATCCCAAGGAAGAAAACGAAGGAATTTTGTTTTCTGCTCTGGTGGTATATGGTGAAAGGATTAGGGAAGGTGGGTCAGTGCACTGCTCAATAGCAGAAAGTCAGCTCTGTGGTTCTCATTTAGCTTTTAGGGAAGGTTTTGTTGGCACTAAGAGTGTAGCTTCCAGAAGGACTGGGAGTGTGGCTTATACTGGGCTTGAAGGTAAAGCTTGTGTTAGCTCTGGCTGTTGAAGTAAGGGGGAGATGCAGATTTGGACTTAATGAAACAGGAAAGAGGGAGAGGAAACAGAAGTGTGAGACACTGGATGCTGTCATAGTTGCTGCTGTTTAATATGAGCGATGGATGTAAATCATCTCAGTAAATTTAGGCACCCAAGTTTGAAAACCGCCACTTTTCCTGGCTTATTGTCAGGGTCACAACAGCACAGTGGCAGATCTGGGATCAGACCCCCAGAGCTCTAACCCCTGAGGCAGGAGGCAGAGAAGCCATGGAGCTGTGACTTAAGGAAAAAGAAGTACCATAATGAAGATCGTGCAGGAGCCAACTTAGATGCCTGGAAGGGAGAAGCACAGAGCTAGAACTGAAAAGATGAAGGACCTCATTGAACCTGAAGTGCCTCATTAAGCGCAGTACAGCCTGTGCAGTGCACAGTGGCAGATTTTTCAGGAGATAGTGGAAAACTCACACTGGGAAGGGTGGGAGAAATGGGGGGAAAACAGTTCCCTTTCTGGAAATGATAAAGTATATAACAAAACGAATTAATTACTTTATGCTTAGTAGGTATAATGTGCACAGTCCGTTTTAGAACAGTGTGGTCATTGTGGAGCTGTCTGTAAGCAAACAGAGTTGTCTGCTGCTCCTGTCTCTTGCTTCTGAAACGCCAAATGCTTGCTCTGTGCCTTCCTTATTCCACAGGCAAGTTGAGGGTAATAAGTTGGTTTCTCTGCATCGTTGTGCACAGAACTGTAAGGCAGCAAACGTTCATCAGCTTGAACTGAAGTAAAACCAAAAGGAGAATAAATGGAAGAAATTGATTTAGAAATCCATCTGCGTACTGCAATATTCAAGAATATTGAATGGCAAAATGTTGTGATGAGGTTCTTGGTACTTTGGGGCACAGCTCTGGAAGCATGGGGAGGATTGGACATTACTGCCATGCACATCAGAATTCATGCTAATATATGCCCATGTTTGGTGCTTCCCTGGCTCCCCACAGTACTACTGGAAAGCTGAGAAAGGACTGTTTGCCAAGTGTTTCATGAACTTCAGATGATGGTTGCTGTTGCTGTGCAAAGAATCACCATGAATTCAACCAGTGGCTTGCTGCCTGTAGGGAAGAGAAAGGGATACGGAGAAGGATGTCAGCTTGAAGTGCTGATCTCTTGGGAAGAGTGAGACTGAGGAACTCCTGCCAGGGTTGAGATTTCAAGATGTGGAAATAGGAAGTGCACTGTTTCTTTTAAAAGGCCTCAGCCACGCGTGCTGCTCAATTTATCTTCCTGGCTGGCCCTACTTCAATAGCATTTAGCCTTGTAGGGCCCATTTCTGTGTTGTTATTCAGATTAAGCTGGCAAGCTTTGAGCAAAGGATGCAGACTGGATTTCCAGGGACTAGTTTGAGAAGGGTTTGCAGTGAGGCTGCTCAGCTGCAGAGCTGTCAGCCTGCTCTTAACCTTTAACTGGACGCCGAAGTCCAGTTCTGTGTTGGTTGTCAGGTAATTCTTGAGGTATGTGTCTGCTGCTTTTAAATCCCCAGGCACTTTGCTTTACAAGTTCTGTTGTAACCTCCCCTCAGTGTCTTGCCATTGCTTCAGCAGATGTTTTAGACACTTCTGCAGCTTGGTTCCAGCTTTTGCATCAGTGTTTGGCCAGCTGTCTGTGAGGGATGTAAGGAAGGAATTGGGGAGGGTACTGCGATGTTGCAGGTGTGGGTCCTCTGAGAGGCAGCCTGGAGATGGTGTTTTGACAAGTCCTGCCTGTGGCGTGCTGGCAGCTTGTTCTGCAGAAAGCGTGGCCTTGGCAGGTGTTGATGGCAGCAAAACAAATTTGGAATGGGCTGAGATAAAGGGAATTCTCTTGGGAAGTGGGAAAAAGAGTGGTGAATACCTTAAAACTGTTTAATCACAGGAAGTTGTGCTCCTCAGAGCTCTTGAGAGCTGTCTTCTAATGTGAGACAATCTGGGGGCCTGGTGAAGGCCTGAGATTTCTGATCAGTGGGAGTTTTTCAGTGTTTTTCTCTCCAGGGACGGAAATTTGCCTGTGCCATGGGTTTAAAATCAGTTTCCCAGGATTTTGGATGCTCGGATCCTAAGGGGCAGTCGGCCTTTCTTCTGAATGCAGTGAATCAGAAGCCCTGATTTCAGGTACCCTCTCAAGTCGATCTGGTGGCTCTATTTCATTCTTCCTTCTGGGCCTTTCTGCAGCCAAGTAACCTTCTGCTTACTCACTTGTTTTCAGTATCTGCTTCCAGTCCTATCCTGATCCTTGATTTCCAAAGGAACTACATGTTTTGTCTATTTTAGTCTGCAGCTTTAAACTGGAGAGTGCAAAGCGAGTGCGACTCTGATTGTGATGGAGACAGCATGGGATATGTAAATCTGGGAGTGAGAAAATCAGGGAAAAGCCCAGGGTTTGTATCCAGTAACCAGGAGCAGCACATGCAGAACACAGAATTACTGCTTTTGTTAATGTAAAGAGTCTGTTTGCTGTCCATTAGTGTAAATTTGTGACAGACCTGAGAGGTTGCTACTGTGATGTATAAATTCACTCTGAAGGAGTTCTGTGATGCTGATGTTCCTGGCTTTGCCTTTCTTTTTGAGGACTGATCTGTTAAATGATAATGCAACTGTTCTGCTTTCATTCATTTTTAGGTTTAAATAAGCTTATTACAGCTGTGACATGACTGCAGCTCCGCTCCCTCCTGGGCTAACATTTTCAACAGCCTCTTTTCCTCTAGGGAAAGCAGGGAGTTGTCTCACAGAGGTACACACTGAGATGGTGGTAGGTGGGCTGGGGGTTGTGGAGCAATACTTCAGTTTGATAGCAGCCTGGGGGATGTTCTGCAGCACATGGGCTTCCTGAGCTGCCATAGGGTGGGCTTCCTGCTAAGCATGGTGGGGATGGTGTGCTGCAGCTCTCTTAGGTGCTGGTGGCTGGTGAGGTTTAGCTGTGATGGGGGGGAAGGCTGCTCTTTGGTTCAGACAGAAATTAACCCAGTGAAGCAGCCCTAGTGATGCTCCTTCAGCAGATGATAAGGATTCAGGGTGGTCATTGGGAACATAGTGTGAACCATGGATGTGCAGCTGTTACCCTGTAGACATAAACATCATTTGGAAATGATGGGTGACTCACTAGTGCAGTATAATCACCAGAGGCATGCCCAGCACAGAGCCATCCATCACTCTTGAACTGACAGTACACCCTTATATGTGTGCTGTGCCTGCCCAAGACTCCTGTTATAAATCCTCTTGCAATGGAGGAGTATGTGTTTCTTGTAACATACATACATACACAGGGGTGCCCTGAGCACGTCACATCATTTTGTTATTGATGGACAACATCAGGCCTCTGTAGGGCAGCTTGTGCTTTGCCATATTGGCAGGAGAAAGGATTCTGTAAAGCTGAATAAAACACCTTATGATCTCCAACCTGTGTCTCCAGAGGAACTTACGGTATGTACACCCTTTGTAAGAGACACCTCCTTTGCTCACAGTCATTTTTGCCTCTCCCAACCTGCTTTATGCAGCAGGAATTCAGCAGTTCAAGAACTGGGGAGGGGGAGTAGTGGGCTTTGGCTGTAACCAGAGGCCGTGACAAGAGTTGCCAGTGGAGTATATAAGGAGAGAGTAGGAGAATGTGGATCTAAAGACTGCAGTGGATGGGTGCTGCATAGAAAAGCACTCTCAGTTGGTGAGTAGTCTTTCAGTGAAAGCAAAGCTGCTCCTGCACCTCCTGACTTCACTTATATGTTAGATGCTTATGGCTTGCACAGCCCTTGGCAAGTATGTTTGCAGTTGCCAGACATGCTCTGTCGCCTCAATGTGTCAGTGCTGCTTTTGAACTTCAGCAGATGTCGGTGCAGACGTTCCTGGGACACAACTGAAGGAGACATGTTGAATGGGGACGATCATGAGGCCAACATATGGAAAGGTCCAAGAGTTTTGGTGTGGTTTATATGAGGCTGCTGTATTTAACAAAGCAATCAGCATTGCTAAAGAGCGTTTCAGCGCCACGTGTCAGGGAAACAAGAAGGATGCTTTGATATCCTTTAAATGAGATTTAATGCTTAGTGTAACTGAATTTCAGATACTTTGGAAACATGAGTAAATAATCCATTTTATGAGGAGCATTGAGGTGTTCTGTCATTCCTTTGCTTAATGCTATAGGAAGAGAAAGCATGAGCATTTCCTCAGCTGCATCCAAGACTCAAACCCCATAACCTGTGATGGAGGTCCAGCCATCTCATGTACAGCCTGACTCTGTGCCAGCACCTTCCTCCCGCTCTTCGAAGGAGGGTAAGAATTCCAGTCTCCTTTTATCCTCACATTGAGATACATGCTAGTATTCCAAACTGACACCCAGTAGGAGCTGGCATGATGGTGGGAACCTGTCACTTCCTCACTCCGAGTGGTGTCAGAGATCAGGGCTTTCATTAGAAGGTTCAGAATGGCAGGAATACCTGCCTGTCTCCTCAAATACTGGGGGAGACACACAACTCAGGACACACACCAGTCAGCATTAAGATGGGGAGAAAAACCAGGGGAGAAGCAGTGCAAAAGTGAGTTTGTGGGATTAAAGATGGAGTAGCCGTCTCTGCTGCCTTTCTCACCCAGCATAAAATGAGAGCGGGAGAGAGGGGTTGGCTTCTGGCGATCGAGCTGTGGCAGCATGAAAAATGAGGAGGAGTGCGATAAGAAACTAATAATTTATGTTCCAAGCACAGACTCACACCAGTGTGGAGGGGAATTGGTGCCAATAACTCCTACTAACTCAGAAAGGCACGCAATCTTTTATTGCACAAATTATTAATGACCAGAAAATAAATGACTCTTGAATCAGATTGGTGCTGCTGGCGCTTTGCGTTTCTGCTTTTATTTGTCTACATTGTGAGGCCAGTCCACCCCTGGAGCTGAGGCAGTGGGAACTTTTCCTGGCCCTGTGCCCCTGCCTGACAGCACAGCAGATTAAACAGCAATGAACCAGGAACGTCCTGGTATCTGCCTGCCTATCGGAGATGGGATTACTCAACAGTTTCTGGCCCCTTCAGCAGTAACGGCTCTGTGGGTGCACAGGGATCTCTGAGTTGGGATTTCATTGCATAGTGGTTGGAATAGTCCCAAGGGCAACACTGTGAGCTTTTCCTTATGGAAATGCACAGAAAAATACCAGCTCCCTGGCATCTCTTCTTGCCCCTGTTCTGTTCCAGGCTCCTTCCTTCACGTCCTTCCTTTGTCATCAGGGCTGCTGGTGTTGCATTCCAGATGCTTCTGCTCTATTGTTTTCAGTAGTTGTGCTTAATATTCAGTGCTGGGCACCTACAGCAATTACTGAACTGTAGATTCTCAGCCCTTCTTAAATCAGGGCACAGTGAATTTGGGCCTCGTGTGGGGAAAGGAGTACGACGTACACGGTTCATTCAGACTCCATTTGGACTCCAAGCAGGGGACATTTTCCCTACCACCAAATGATTACATCCTGTGATGTTTCTTGAATTAAAACCTTTATTACAATGGTGAAGAAAAGAAGCACTGATGAAGAATGAAACATCTTGAACAGGAAAGTTGATGACTTTCGGATTTGTTGGAGGATCCCTTCTGTTTACATGGTGCTTTATGTTGTCTGAAGGGGAGCAGTATTTCTGTGTTAGATAGGAGTAGTTGGGAGTTTGGGTGTGATGCCAAAGCAAGATGAGGAGTTTGATTTGGGCTTGAACGAGGAGTTATTTGCAGGGAGACACGGCGTGAAGTAGAATGATGGAAGCAAACAGCTTTGAGCCCACAGGTAACTTTGGATCAAACTCTGAGCTTCAGTTGGAAGTTATCATGATAAGGTGTTGAACCTAACCTTGGTCTGAGTTCCTGCCCTGGGAGATACTTGAATTCGAACTGAAGTTTGCAGGACTTGCTGCATCCAACCTGTGGGCCAGCCCAGCCCTGTTCTGAAGCCCAGCCTGTGTTCTTTTTGGCCCTAGATCCAGTGCAGCTCCAAGGCCCATGTCACTCAAGTTTGCTCTGATTCCAGTGACCTACCCAAGCCTGTGTGACCTGGATAAGACTCCTTTAAGCATGGTGTTTAAGTCTGTAGTGTGTTGTTTCTTCAATAAACAGGGTTCCTTAAAGGCAAGGGGATTACTCTGTATGTGACTAGAAGCTTCTGGGCTGTGTTTAGTTATATTTCCGAGTTGGTGGGGGAGACCCATATGTGAGGCTCAGACCTTTCTTTTCCCCTATCATTCCCCCTTCCCATGTTGTTTATGTGAACCATATGATAAGGAAGCAAAGTGTTTCTGTTGTTAATTCAGCCCATTCATTATCAATGGCACTATCTCCCTGATGGCTTCATCTGAATAGGGAGGGAGGGGGAGAGCTGCTCTTTCCCCTCTCTTCCTCTCTTTTTATGGAGAGGGGTTGTTGGTGAAGGCAAGCTGCAATAATGAATAATGTGCAGCTTGTTCCCAGGGCCTGCAAATGGTTTATTAACACAGGTTTCCTTACACCGAATGCCCAATCACCACAGAACCATGAAACTCCAACTGCCTTCCAGCTCTCTCGTGAACATACTTTTAATCTCATTGACCTGGCATTGCACTACACCATGTAAATTCTGATTTGGAGATCTTATGTCCACTCATCAATTGGGCTGGCAGCCTTCTGATCACCAGAATAAAACTGCCTCCTGTGAGGTGGGGTTTGTAGTCCTCGGTGCAGGTACAGTCAGCTTCCCTTCCTAAAATGGAGGGAAGTGAGAAACGCAGCATCGAATTCAGAGGAGAGGAGGGAAAAAATAAGGTGAGGTTTAAGTAACATTAACACTGGGCATAAACTCAGAATGTGGGGAAACAGTAAATGAAGGAGTGTTGGCTTCTGTGAACACTATGGAGTGGGGTTTAGCCATGATTCTGTGTGTTTCCGGGGCAGGCACATATGTGCCAACATCATGGAATTTCTTCCTCTTTTCTCATGTCTTTTTCTTCTTTTACTTAAATGAACAACCCAGAGGAAATGTGTTTTCTCCCTCCCTCCTGTTCTGTGATGTTGTGTTTGGATTTAGCAGTGAATGGTGGATTTGAAACTTCTATGGGTCAGTGGGAATTTGGATATGAGGAGACCGTGCTCTGCTGATATCAGGTGTGGGTACTCCTGCAGAAGGGATTCCTTGTATGAAGAAGGACTACAACCAGTAAATCCTGCTAAGTGCTGCTCATTTAAGAGTGGTCGTTGTAGAGGAGTCCTGTGATGGGCTGGAGCTGCTAGCAGTGTGTCTGATATTTGGAGCTGAGTTCCTCAGATACAGCACATAATGTTCATGTATTGTTGGTGTTTTCATTTACATCTATGTGACCTTTTTAACACTCGTCACTTGTATTTGTTAGTCTGTTTTAACCTGCCAGAGGGGAGACTGAGATGAGTTCTTGGGCAGAAGCTCTTCCCTGTGAGGGTGCTGGCACAGGGTGCCCAGAGAAGCTGTGGCTGCCCCATCCCTGGCAGTGTTCAAGGCCAGGTTGGACACAGGGGCTTGGAGCACCCTGCTCCTGTGGAAGGGGTCCCTGCAATGGCAGGGGTTGGAGCTGGAGGAGCTTTAAGGTCCCTTCCAACCCAAACCATTCCATTATTCTATTCCGTACTCTGAGGTGTGCTGAACCACTGTTTTCTCTTTATCCCCAGCACAGCTCTGGCAGGCAGCAGCACAGGCTTCCTCAAACACCGCTCACTCCAGCACGTTTTGCATCCTACCCCTTATGACCAGCTCTACACTTCAGAGGGTAAGTCAGTAACCTGCACCATCATTGCACGTGGTTCTGCCAACCCATACTGGAGCTAAGCTGACAGTCTGGAAGTAATTTGCTTCCTTTCCTCTGTGTGGCTTCACTTGGGGGCATTTTGCTGCTGAAAAGAATCCCTCCTAAAGCCAAAGAGCAGCTAAAGTTCTGTATTCCACAAAACCTGAAGACTTTTTCCCAACCTTCCTAGGAGAGCCTGTGGTGGAAGTGGCTCATTTAAAGAGCATCATGGGCTTTTCGATGTCTTTGGAGTGTTAGCGGATGAGAGCAGCGCTAGGACCAGAAGAGTTATTGCATTAATATGTGCACCTCACTTGAACTGCACACTGGGCAGGCCTGCAGGGCTCTCTGGTTAGCCCCTCTGGTGGTTCTCTTGCCCTCAGACAGGCAAAGCAGGACAGTGAGCTCTGGTTTTGGACAGAGGTGCAACTTGTGGCAGCTGCTTTCCTTCAGGTTCTGCCCTGTGACACGGGAGCTGCCCCTGGCTCTGGCTTTATTCCACTCAGCACTCCAGCCTCGTACCTCTAACAATTTAGCAGCAGTCAGTGGAGGAAATAAAGCACTTTGGTCTCTCTCCCCCTGGGTTTTCTGTCCTTACAGTAATTTTTTGAAGGCCTCTGTTTTCACAGCACTGGGATGGATGGACCCCTAAAATATACAGCCAATTACACAGCAGAATTTATTAGACTTTATTCTGGTGCCTGTTACGTGATGGGGGTAGGGAAGAAAGAGCAAACTCTGGAAGGAAACCCATAGCAACTGCAAGTGTGGGGATTAGAAGTCCCCATAAATATACCTGACTTTGCCATCTCTTTTAATTAAATGCAAGTCATGAAACACGGGCAGGGAGTGCAGCAGTGACAGGGTGCAGCAGGAAGGAAGAGTTAGTGGGGGAACTGGCTCCATGGCCTAGGGCTGAGATGCAGAGCGGAGCTGGGAGGGTTAAAGCCACATGGAGTGATTTAGAGTGAGCCCTTCACAGTAAGGCAAAGGGAACTCTGCAGTCAGTTATTAATGTTTCCTGTTCTATCTTCTCATCTTCATGGGTTTAATTGTACATTACCCAGCATGCTGTACTGGGTTTTCTTCTTCCATTCCAGATAGGTGGTAGCGAAGAACATGCTGATGCTAACAAGGAAGGAGGGTGCATAGGAAAAGGCCATCCCCTCTGAGCTTTGCCTCAGAGCTGTGCAGCTATGAATTGTGGAGCTCTCCGGGCCTTATGCTGTGATTCACTCTGCTTCTGAGGCCTTCTTCCTCCAAATGATGCGCCAGAATGTAGCTTCTGTGAGCTGTGGTGCTTAGTTTCCCTCCAGATATGTGTGGCTCAGAGGGCCTGTGTTTGAGAGACCGGGATGAGGGACTGTGTTAATTCAGTCCTCCTGTAAACGGCTTCCTCATTTTCTCTCCCTTTTACATATTGAAGCATTTTTCCTTTCCCAGCTCCGTTGTGCCTTTGGTAATCTCCCCAGCATGTACTCCATCAGCACTCCTGTGGGGCTCCTGTGTGTAGGAAATAAAGCCCATAGTTCAGCACTATCCATCTAATGTCTTCTGACTGCCTTTAATCATAGCATTTTCCATTTAATTGGGAAGGCAGGCACACTTTGCATATTAATACAGCACAGCCTGCACCTCCTAAGCATTAAAATCATGGATGCTGGGATGGGTTATGAGTGGCTGTGAACCTGCTGGGTGTCCTTTAGCATAACTCGGGGGGGGTGGGGGGGTGGTCAGCAGGATTGGGTTTTACCCTCCTGATGGAGTTCAGTTAAAACAAACAACAAAAATTTCCCTCCTCCAAAAGGAGTAATTGGTGTGGATTCTCTCCAGTTCAGTCATTGCTCTGCAGACAGTGTCTCTGTCTGTTGTGTCCATTGTCTGTCTGAGATCCTCACACTGCTGGTCCCATTGTCTGGTCAGGACAGCCAAAGGGGAAAATAATCATCTTCCTTTCAGAACCACTGGTTGTGTAGCATATTCCCCTTGTGTTATCCATGAAAGACCCATTCTTTTCTTGGCTTCATATTGCCACCCTGGAGTCTGTCTGTGTGAAACCAATGGGTTTGTCTTAATGTCATTGTGATTTCCATGACTCTCTTCTCCTTGATCACATCTTGCCCTGGGACAGGCGTATTGGGTTTACTTTGGAAGAGGTCTCAGTAGGTCTTTCATGTCAGAAAAGCTTTTTAAGAGCACACTCACATTTGCACCTTGCAGTGTGTGACATGATGGACAGTTGTCAACGTGATTTGCTCTCTATTTACTATTTACTGTTACTTTATTGGATGTTAGATGCTGTCCAAAAAGATGGCAAATGTGCAGTTGTGTTACAAAGAGGAGGTGCAGGCTTTGAATGTGATTTTCATATCCTCTTGAGGTCTCCCATTTTCCAAAGTCTTTAAGGTTCCTCTTCAAAGTCAGGAGAGGATGAGCTGAGTCTGTACTAACATGTGACTCTTTCTGTTACTCAGAAGGATGCCGATCTACAGTCTTGCCATGTTTGAAGACAGTTGCTCCTAGGTTTGGGTGGTACGGTATTAGCTGGATGTTTTCCATAGCAATGAAAATACAGCCTGAGAAGGACCAAACAGAGCCAGATCTTGCTTGCTGCAAGTATGTTCCTTACTGATGTGCCACTGTTCCTGCAGCGTGTCGGTGCTCCTCATCTTTCCTGTTTTTCTGGTCTGGTGAGAGCTATGTCATTGCGTCTCTGTCTTGACCTACAGTTCCCTGTAGGCTTCATAATTATGGCCTTCTTAGAAACAGACCTCACTTCCCATGCCAGAAATTGTCCCGCTGTGGAGAAGTAGATCAAAATCCATTGGGGAACAAGAGGTGGCTAGATTAATTTCCATCTGAAATTGCAGCTAAGCTTTTTGGTGTAGAGCTGGTATCAACCAAGCCTTGACATGGTGACTCTGGGGTTTGAATGTTAGAATTGCTCTGATAGGAAGAAATGAATGGAGTTTACTTGAGTTCTAAAGTATGTGGCAATGCTACAGACAACTGAGTAGAGCTACAGATAGCTGTAAATACTTTAGATCTTGGAAGCTGTAAATACATAGAGATTCTCCTCATATTAATGTGTCTGAGGTGCTTAAAAGCTGGATATCCCACTGGAAACAAGTCAAAGGAGACTCTTCCATGCATTGTTATTTCAACTAGAGACCAAATCCAATTTGTCTGTTTGAGTATGCAAATAAACCAGTCGCTAAGGTAATACTGCTGCATGTGTATTTGGTTTTCCAAAGCATCCAAGAGGACTAGTACTCTGTACGTGTGCTTGGGCGCAGGGTGCATGGATGTGCATTGCTTGGACATTCAAAATCAAGCAAGCAACTTTTGAACCTACAGAGGAACTATGGTTCACCCAGTCCTGCTCTTCACTATGGGCTCTATTTCATGGCAAAGAGAGGGACCAAGAGCCAGCCCCCACGCTCACTGTTGCTATAGACAGTCTAAATAAGGCTTGTGCTGCGAAGTGTCTAAACCATTTCTGAAAGGAGAGGCAGGATCCTGTGTGCTGAAGCTGCTCTGCTGGCTGTGTGAGTTCTGGTCTTGCTGCAGTACCACACCTAGTTGTTTCCCTGTGCTATCTATGGCTGCATCCCAGCGCCCGGTGGGCTAAAAACCTGAAGTCTTCAGCTGAAGCATGTCAGCATGAAACCCAGTACCCCTGGGGAGACAGCTGGCTCTCTGCATCTTACAGCAGCAAACAGAGTGTCCACGTTCAGAGCCTTCAACACTGGAAAGCATCTGTTTGAAGCACCACTGTGGAAACAGAAGACTAACACTGCTGGCCTTCTGCACCAGGCAGGAATATGGAATGCAGGATAAACTGTAATGGCAGTTGGTCTTTTTTTTTCATGGGTTTCATTGCCTTTGTAAAATCTCTTCTTTTAGGTATCTTACAGGTCTGGGCTATTGAACACTGACCCAGAGCGGCTGAGCTGCTCAGAGTAGTTTGGAGGTTTCTTCTGATGAGTGACATTAGCCACAGAGATGTTGCATAGCCTTCAGCGTGCGTGAACATTGAGCACAGACGTTGTATAGCAGAAAGATGAAGACCTGGATGTCACACAGCTCAGGTCTTTCTTTCCCTGACTCCGCCACTTCCTTCTTCTTTGTCCCCAGAAGCCTTGTTTAAGTTCTGTCTTCTTTATCAGCCTCTGATACAAGGGCTGTCCCTGACCACCTCCATCACATTGAAGTTGTGAGGTTTGGTTGTCAAGGACCTGTAGAAATAGTTAGAAATTTGAGGGAAATCAGAGAAACATTAAGGCTTTTATTCTCAATGGACAGAAAAGAAAGCAGGATGGGTGAGTTTGATTCTTTTTCCTATCTTCTAGTGAGACCATGAGTTGCCCCAAAAGAGCCTGAGAGGCTGTTCCTAAGGCTGGAAGGTGATAAAGAATTGCTGGGGCTCTTCCACACTACGGGATGCTTTTTGCAGCAGCTCCTACTACTCAAGGGATGCCAGTGTGTACATGCCACTAACACACTGTGCTTTTGGAAGCTCAGTGCTGGGAAGGAGGAGGGGGTGTTACACAGGATAGAAGAGATCTGTGTTATCTCTGGGGCTGTGAAATAGTTCTGTTTGTTCTTCTGAATGGCAACAGGGGGAAGGTGCCTTCTCATCTATTAGACACCCATGAAAGATGGATTAGGGGAAGAAGAAAAGAGACAATGGTTATAAAATGACTGCACAGGTTTAATTAGCAGCTTGTTACTGTGAAACACTGCAGGGACACCTCCAACATTTAGGGAATAGGAAGTCATTGGATTACTTTAAGTCCCGTTCCTTTAATTTGGCAAAACGTCCCCTCCTTCTAGCACCTACACAACACCTCTTGCAACTGTGCCCTCCCACATTGTCAGTGTGTGTACAGAATCCATACAAACTACATGTGATACGGATCCATACAGACTATATGTGTGTGTATACCTCCATGTGCACACACACGCTCAGAGCCATATATAGAAGCAGCAGAACTTGGAGCCAGCCTTGGGAGTCCCTGGAGAAGAGGCTGTTACTGCACTTACTTTGTGTCACCCTTATTTCTAATCAGACACATGCACATGCACACACACACACCTCTCACTGCCTCGCTTCAGCTCAGGATCTGTTTCCTTTTATTATCCTGGCAGGAGCCGAGCTTCATTAGGAGAGTGGAGGCTCTAACAAGGCTGGGGAATGGCAGCAACAAAAGGATGCAGCAATAGAAAGTTATGTCAAAAAAACCTTTACAAGAAAAACGGCCGGCATTAGAAACAGTGTGCATTAAAAATTCAGCGTGGTTGGGGGGGTGGGATGGGGAGAGAGAAATACACATACACAGAGAAATACAAATACACAGGCTCCAAACTACTAAATCCCTATATTTGGGGAATGCATCAAACCCTGCATGTTGTTAAAGCTGGGGTTATTTCTATTATTGTTAATAACAATGATAAATGCATTATTTCCTTGGGTCTCAGTGTGGGCTATCGGCATGCTAAGTACACATTTAACCAGGTAAGCAGTCTTTCCCTTGTGCTGCTTCTGTTGGTGATATTCAGTACCTGGGAATCGTATCTATGATATGATACACCTAACCATGCATATGTTTCATCATACCTGAAATGGAACTGGGTAATTCAGACAGCAAATAATATGGGATGTATCTTGACCAGTAGCCCCAGTTTAGTCAGCTCTGTGAAGTTATGCAAACCCATCCACACTGCTTCCTTTGGCTCATCAGCTGTGCCTGGGCTTTCTAGTCAAGCTCTTGTGCAGAACCAGTTGTCCCAGACACACAAACCCCCCCTCTTAGGCTAAACTACAGGTAATAGATTAAACAGTTCTTGCAAGGCTGGATTTACATTAGGTCTTAGGAGGTTCTTCCCTGTGAGGATGCTGAGGTGCTGGACCAGAGTGCCCAGAGCAGCTGTGGCTGCCCCATCCCTGGCAGAGTTCAAGGCCAGGTTGGATGGGGCTTGGAGCAACCTGGTCTAGTGGAAGGTGTCCCTGCCCATGGCAGGGGTTGGAACTGGATGAGCTTTAGGGTCCCTTCCAATCCAGACCATTCTATGATTCTGTTTCATACTCTTCTTCCACTTCTGTCATCTGCCTCATTAGAGAGGTGAAGGCGTGTGTGATGGGTAGCAAGCATCCCTGCTCCAGTGCAGCTGAGCGGTGATGCCCTGACAGCAGGACAGCAGGAGGGGTAAGTTTGCCATTGTGCTCCCCTGCCTTTGGAATGCAGAAGAGGCCAAGGTTGTCTAGCCTGGCCAGCCTAGGCTGCCTCACTTACACTAAATCCACATTAAAACTGGTATTCCTTTCATCCAGGTTCTGAGTCTGAATGTACAGTTGGAGATAAGCATGTAGAACTGTTTTCCAGGGGGAGAGCCCCTCGTGGTGCTGGTTTTACTGCTTCTCAGGGTCGTGTTAGCAGATGCCTGTGGGTTACAGCATTGTGTTTGGATGTCCTGGGGTAGTGGGCCTGGTTTCCCAGCTTCTCCTTTGCGTTGGGTTTCTCCCAGTTTTCACAAGTCTCATTCACACTGTTTTAATTACAGACTTCTACAGACTTTCACCAAACCAGTTCTACCCACCTTTGGTTTCAGATGCAGCTGAAAAATGACATAGCAACGTGCAGAGGTGACCAGTGGTTCTGGGGAGTGCCAGAGGCTGGGCAGGGTGTAGGGGCAAAGGACCTCGCCTTGTCTGGGGGGACAGCTTGCTTTGTTACTTGTGTGCAGCCAGATGAAAACTGGGGAGAGAAGAACTCTCCCAAGTGTGTCAGTCATTGGTGGTGGAACCATCAGCACAGCCTCTCCCCAGTGCAGCTTAAAGGTCCCCAAAACAATGAGGTGAGATCAGGAACCTCTTTCTTTGATACTTTTCAGCTTTAGTGCTTTAGAGGAGGCTCCTACGTACATCTGAGCTCCTTCACCTCCCAGCACCTCTCTCCTTGTGTCTTTACCTGTTCATCCACTCTTGTTTGTACCCATGGCCTTGTCTTTTTGTATTGGGTTCACATGAAGAACAAAGCATCCTGCTGGACATTGATTTCCTTGCTACAGCTGTCTGTTTCTTGAGGTCTTTTTCTCTTGCCATTTGTGCTTCTCCTCTCCGGTTCTCTTTCCTCAGCAGCGTGAAGTTGGATATTTAGAGCTATCCAGGTGGCAGCATTTTGAGTTCCCTTTATTATAACTGCTCAGAAAGGGTGAAGTAACAGAAAATTCCAGCCCTCAGGGAACCATCTCTTCCCCAAAGAGCCAAGCAGCCCTGCAGCAGGTTAGGATCCCTGTAGTGTGGAGTGTAGATAGAGCTACCCTATTGTTTGGCAGCACCAGTGGAAGGGGACAGTTGTGTGTTGTGGTTAGCGTAATACCGGCTCCTTGATGTGTTCAGGTGATACAATGCAAGCCAGAGCAGAGGGAAGCTTTGTATCCAGACAGGCACAGGAGCTGCAGGAGCTGGGTGTTCAGTCTCCTACTGTAATGTCAATTCTTGACCCCCTGAGCAGTGTAATACCTGCACATGTTTTATTCACTGGTCTTCCATGTGGAGCAGGGCAGGGAGTAGGAAAAGAAGGTGGTGAAAGGAGGCTGGGGTCAGTGTGCTGACAGCATATATCCACTGAGAACAAAGATGTTCACAAAGCAGTACCAACCACCTCTTCTATCTGTATTTGTACATTTGGGGGTGTGTGCAGGCTCTCTCTCACATGCTGTTCCCCTCTTAATATTATTCATCCTTATTACATATCATTATTCTTTATTATGATTTATATGCCATGCCATGGCGTTATGATGATTTATACCCCTACCCCCAGAAGAGCTTAGAGAAGGCATCACGCTGAGCAAAAAGGCATCTCTGTACAGGGGAAAGAACATGGCTTTCTCCCTGAAAGCCACTCCAGCGTTTCTTCTGAGCTAGAATGACCCCCATGTCTTGGCTTCTGCAAAAGGTTTTAGTGGTACCAAGTCTGCAAGTCAGGCTTTTATCCAGGTGTATGGTTCTTTGCTGCTGAGTGTGAATGACTGCCAGCAGCATCAATATGAGTCTTGTTGCTGGCAGCAAGGAGCAATGTCCCTCCTTTCTCCTGCTTATTCATCTAGATCTTGATTTTCATCTTGCTATTGAAAGAGATTCATTTAATGATTGCCCTTAAAGCAGGCTGATCCTTGTTCTGGGAGGGAGGAACTTCGTAACAACTCCACTCAGTGCTACCCTGAAAAGTAGTCACAACCTAGGGCTGCTTCCCCAGCTCAGAACATCCTCAGAGGCAGCATTACATTTGGGTTAGGTGTGTGTAAATACCAGTGGTCAAGTGAATAACCAGGATTATTTGTGTTCACGTGAAGAAACCTTAGCCTGTCACTTGGTTTTGAGCAGACAGATGCCTTGCCTTGTCAGTTATGTTGCTTTGTTGGAAGACCTAAAGAAGGGAAGTGCCAGGTCTCCAGAAACCTGGAAGCTTTCTGTTCGGTAACAGAATTCCTTAGCTCCCCAAACAGAAAACTGGCAGAAGGAACCTGCTCTGCAGGCTGAAGGCAGGATCTTCAAAGGAATGGAGAGGAGACCAGAGCTGTCTTGGGACGAGGCATTCAGAACTCAGTATCTGGGGAGCCCAAGGACATGCGCTTCCCACTCCCTCAGACCTTTTGTCTTCTCTGAGCAAAAGCTGTGTATTTTGAGTCAAGGAAACTTCAATTTTTTATGGCCAAGGCCGTCCTGGTTCATCCTCATTAAAATTTGAAGCCAGGCCAGTCCTTAAACTCCTCTGGAAATGCCAGTCAAGGCCGCAGCAGGTAACAGGGCAAGAAGAGGGGAGATGCAAGCCCATAGGAACAAGAAACCCATGTCCTTTCCTTAAAGAAATGTTGCTGATTCCTTTGTGGTGACTGTGATTCTCCTGGAACACCCCATGGTTGCTTTCTCTGCTGTACTCTAGGCAGGCTCTGTGCCCTGAAGCTGCAGCCCCATGGTCCCCTGTTCTGCTCCTCACTCATACTGTGCTTCTAGGTCTATCCCTGCCCATGAGGATTGGAACTGGATGAGCTTTAAGGTCTCTTCCAGCACAGAGCAGTCTGGGATTCTGTGCTTGTAACATGGCATCAATAATCTCTGCTGGTTATTCAGGCCTGTGTGGAGCCCCTGTGATGAAATGATGCCAGGGAGAGGAGTAAAGGAGGAGTTAATCAAACCCTTCAAATCCAAGCAGCTCCCCTGTGGTACAGCAAAGGAACTCTGAGCTTAGGTTTCTGCACTGTGTTTGGGTTTTTTGGTCTGCCATCCAGTTTGGATGCCAGAAGTTTCTAAAGCTGGCCTGGTGTGACTCTGATCCTGCCTGAAACATTGGCAAAACTCACTTGGAATCCAGTAACACAAGAAATAGCAGAGTCTTGGAGTGCACCAGCCAGCTGCTTGGGACAGGAACCATCATTTGTCCTTTGTACACCACCTCATGCAATATATTCCTGGTTCTGAGAGGTAAGAGCAAGGCAAACAGTAAGTGTTGGGAGTTGATCAGGGCTTAGGGCAAGCCTAAATGTGTGCTACTTCTCTGTGTGCAGGGGGAAGTGTCAGAATTAGGGAGCAGTGAATATTTAACACAATAAATAGACACATTTTCTTCTCCTTTTCCTAAGGAGCTGGTCAACCACCCAGCTCTTATTTATTAAGTATCACTGGGGATGGTTCAGCAGCAGGAGAGCACTGCTCTGCTCCCAAATGATGATTGCCATCAGGCTGTGGAGAAATCAGTCATTCCTGGCAAGCAAAAAACCCCTGTTTGGTGGGTTAATGATGCAGGGCAAATCCTGCCAGTGGCCAGTGGGCTGAGCACACCAGACGTGACCTCAGGGAATCATAGATTCTGAGGGGGCTGTTGCTGCTGCTCCTCAGTAATGTGATTGCTTCCTTATAATGGCTGCAACTTCTTTTCCTT
>JAOEHY010004520.1:0-11284 GCA_025447955.1 Psilopsiagon aurifrons | reverse complement strand
CGGCGGGCTGCGGCCCCGCGGCGGGCAGCAGGGCTGCGGCGAGGCCTGTGCGCGTCTGGTGCGACGGATGGTGAGTGGGGCTTGGAGGGGAAATAAACGGTGTTGGCTGCGCTGGTGCCTCCGGCTCCTCTGTGACCGCCGCTGGGCCCGAGCGGGACCCGGCTCCCGCGCGGTTTGTGCGACGGCGGGCGGGGAGCCCCCGCCGGGCCTTGCCCCGGTGCGCCCGGGGCTGGGTGCAGGGGGACCGGGCGCTGCGGCTGCCCGGGCCCGAAGCGATCTGACAGCGCTGCCCCGTGTGGGGCGGCGGAGACGGTGGACCCCGACCCGCGGGACGGCTGCTGCCGCCGCGTCCGCGGGTTCACGCAGCCGCTGTGTTTGCAGCTACGACATGGTGCACTACGGGCACTCGAACCAGCTGCGCCAGGCGCGGGCCATGGGTGATTACCTGATCGTCGGCGTCCACACGGACGGTAAGAGCTTGGCCTTCATGCCGCCGCGTCACCCCGAGAACCGACCCCCGGCGCAGAGCGGGCGGCCCCTCACCTCAGGGAGCAGCCTCCAAGGAGCGTCTTTTCCCTGGGCAAGGGAGGGTTCCCCCTTTCCCACTTTCTGGAGCGAGGGTTCTGTACCTCAGAGCTTTTGGGCTTTGTCTGAGGTGTGACCTGTGTTCTGTGCTGTAAGAACAGCTGTAGCGGCTGAAAATCAGTCCAGTTTTGCTGGTGCAAACTGCAGAGCTGATACTGCAAAACACATCAGTGTGTGGAGAGAACGCGTTGTAGCCCATTGGGAAGCTGAGCGCTAAGAACTCGTTCTTGTGTGGGAAGGCAGATTTTCAGTTGGTTTATGGGTGCATATTTTCTAGCATGAAGCTGTTGTTTAACAGGGGAATTTTCCCTTGGGGCTGCCAGGAAGGCCGGGTACCTCCCAGTAGTAATTGTCTGGGTGCAGGGAGGCACCGGGGCCTTCCCAGGGCATTCCTGGGCCTTTGTTGCATGCTTAGGAAATTCAACTGAATTAAAATCTTTCCTGGCCTAGCTGAGGCTCCCTCCTGTGCCACAAACAGCTCCAAGCTGAGTATAAGCCCATGATGCAGTTCACCCACCCGTGAGATGAGTGAGGCTCCTGTAGGAGAGTGGCTTCCTAGCTGTGGTACGTGCTTCTAATGGGGCTTTTCTGTTTCTTGCTCAGAGGAGATTGCCAAGCACAAGGGCCCCCCTGTCTTTACACAGGAGGAGAGGTACAAAATGGTGCAAGCCATCAAGTGGGTGGATGAGATTGCTCCAGGAGCTCCCTATGTCACCACACTGGAAACCCTGGACAAGTATAACTGTGACTTCTGTGTGCACGGGGGTGAGTGATACTCTGAGGTGTTACGTTAACCCAGACCCTGTGGGGCTTTCGTGCTGCAGGCTGAGGAATGTGCTGGCCAGTGTGTACCTTGTGCAGGGATCTGCTTCCTGGCTCCTGACCTGCTGTGGTGGGGAAACACGGCTGTGTGCCAGGCTTAGCATGCTGGGCACCCCAGGGGTGGCCAGATCCTGCACTTTAAGCAGCGCTCTCACTGACAGAGGGGACATGCTGTCGGACAGTTATCCTGATGTTGCCCTTAGCACTAGCAGAAATATCTGCAGAGAGGAAGGTCATTTGCAAACCTTAACGTGAGAAATGCTGTTAAAAGGTGAGTGCAGAAATACAGTCATGTTTATATCCACTTATCCTGGGATGAGATCAGATCTGGAAAGCTTCTCTCCCTTTATCCAGCTGATAAGCTGTTCAGGGGCTTAGCTGACCGTGTGGTCAAAGACCTGGTTCCTGTTGGGAACACTTTTCAGTTTACAGTCACTGAAGAGAACCTGTGTTCTGGGAAACATCCTTGCACTTGCACTCTGTCCCTTCCTGGGCCTGCTGCTTGTATTCACGCAGCCTTTGCCCTTCCCCAGCCCCTCAGGCGCTGTTCCCTAGGTTTGATCAGGAGGAGTCTTTGCACTCATGTCACGGATCCTTCCTCATCTGATTCTGGCGCCTGCTGTCGATAAGCCAAGTATTTCATTAAGTGTACATAAATCATTAATCCTGTGCAAGGCAGATGGGCTTTTTCACATGGACAGGCTGATTATCAGATTCCTTGTTAACTCAGTTACTTGTCCTGAACACATTTGGGGTGCATGACCCTTCCTAGGCTTGGTGAGGGATTATGGCAGCAGAGCCACGCTCGTGGCCTTTGCTCTGGTTGCCCTGTGCTTATCCCCTCTGCCAAGTCACTCTGTACTTGTACCTGGGTGATGCCCTCATGCTGCAGCTTTGCCAGGTTGTGTTGATGCAAAGATAAGTTTTGCAATAGCTGAGCTTAACTGGGAGGGTGACAGACACAAACCCACTGTTTGTGCCCTCTCCTGGCACGCAGAGCGCACTTGCAGCATGTCCTTGTGCCCCGACGTAAGGATGTGGGGTTTGGGACTCCTCTGTCACCCATGAGCTGCCACTGCCTGCTGTGAACGGACTGTTCTGCCAAATGAGAATGCGTTTTCACTTGTGAAGACTTTGTACTGTCACTGAGAGTAGGTGAGAGGTGGTTTTGTAGAGTGAGTTGGGAACTGTGGCAAAGACAAACCAGAGCTAGCTCTGAGGAAGGGTAGCTCAATGTGCCTGTACAAGTGTCAACCCTGCGGGAAGGAAACGCTGTTGGAGGGCTGTTAAATTGGCTGAAAAGGCTGTAACATGAGCCAACAGCCAACAGCAGTCCTGGGGATGTGAAGCTTAAGGTGCTTTTTGATAGGCTGATGGGAGCTGTTCCTTGTCTTTCAGGCAGTAATTGAGTCCTGGCTGCTGCTGGTGTCACTGCAAGGGCAAGCGGCTCTCATTTGCTGGGCTACCTACAGAGCAGTGGGCTGTGTGGCTAATGGTGGTCAGCATGCAGGAACATGCTTGTCTCCACAGATGGGGTGGTCCTGCAACCCCTTTCACTCCTGTGGGATGCAGGATGTATCCCCTGTGTACACACAGGGGTTCAGTGCAGGAGTTGTGGCCTGGCCAATGTGCTGATCGTGTTCAGCTCCTGCCGTCAGAGCAGCCTCTGAGCAGCAGGGTTTCCGTGCAGTTCTGAGGCTTTTCTCTCCCTGCAGACGACATCACCCTCACGGTAGACGGCAAGGATACCTATGAGGAGGTGAAGGCTGCGGGGCGATACAGGTAACCTGCTGCTGCTCCTCTGCCTCCCCTGCTTTGGGCAGAGTTTCTGTGCATTTGTGCCGTGAAGGGGATCAGAGAAACCACAGCCATCCCCAGGTTACACTTTAATTTAGCTGTGATGTGTGCCTGAGCTTCAGTTGGTTCCACCACTGTGGCTCTGGGAAGTGTTGCAGACTGGCAGCTGGTGGGGCCTGCCTGGTGCTGGCAGAAGCTAGTTCTGGCCAAAAAGGGGGTTGGCTCTTCTGGGGATCCTGTGTAAGGTAAGCTCTGCTCATGTGAGCAGTTACCGTGGGGTGAAAAAGATACAGAGGCTCAGTGAATGGATGCTGTACTTTATATCAAGAACAGGTAGAAGCAGAGCCCCTGCTTTGGGTTTGTCAGGTGTTGTGTGGTAATGGTGGGAAAGGAGGAGGAACATGGTCCTGTGGCTTCTGCTTTATCTTCGCTTGTCTCCCTGCAGGGAATGCAAACGCACCCAAGGTGTGTCCACCACTGACCTCGTTGGCCGCATGCTGCTCATGACTAAGGCTCACCACAGCAACATAGTGAGTCACAGGGCTTTGGGTGGGAGTTCGGAGTCCAGGGCATTGGCCAGCTCTTTTCCTTTTGCTGTCCCGGATGGCAGTGGAGCTCCTGGGCCTGGCTCCTGGGTGCAAGGAGAACTGGCAAGCTGATTATGCGCAGTGGCAGCAAAACAACATGCTTATGTTTGCTTAAGCCTGCCTGAGATCACAGTGATCTCAGCCCGTGCTGCTTTGGAGAAGGGGGAGGTTGAGGGCTGGTGAAATCCTTGGTGATTGGTGTGGGAATCTGGGAATGTTATGGGCACTACAGCCTCGTCTGTGGCTTCCGCGGCCTTGAAGCTGCACTCTGCAGCCGTGTGGATCGTCAGCCCAGTGCTGCCAGAATTGGAAAGTCCTCTTCCTTCCCACTGAGCTGCATGCTTCTGCCTTCTGTTGTCTCTAGTCTGATCAGACCTTCCTTGAGTCTCTTCAGCTCACTGTGTGCTTGGTAGTGGATGTAGCCGAAGGAAAGTAAAGGAAATAGTCGTATGGTGGTTAATGAGTGGAATCTCCAATTCAGCAGCAGGGACAAGCCAGAGGACCAGTCCAGGGTCAAGGGAGATCTTCCAGTGTGCTGAGCTGTTAGATTGGCTTAGCTGGAGTTGTGAAGCTCACCCCATGCCATGGTGCAGTGCTCTGGCTGGCCGCAGGGATCTGAGCCCATCTCCAGTGGAGTGCCTTTAGAAGGAGGAGGGACACCGTCCTCTTAGGGGCTTGCGTTGTTGTGGGAAGACTACAGTTGAAATGCTATCAGGTGTGCAGGTTGGGCAAGAGCCACTGTGACTGTGTGGTGCCAGGCGGGGATCAGATGAGGACACAGTCTGACTCATGCTGGGACACGACTCTGGATATGAACTGGTTCGTCAGCGTTCAGAGCCAGGGATCTGGTGTGCAGCCTGTGCCACCCACAACCGTGTTGCTGGTCATGTGAGCTATGTGAGTGCTTAAACATTGTGACTCTTTATCTCCCTTCAGGATGAGGACCTAGACTATCGGAAGCACACTGACAACTTTGGGAAGGTAACGTGAGTTCTGGTCGTGGATGTCTGGTTGTTGTCTTGTCCGAGAAGGATTCCAAATGTGCTTTTGGCATCTGTTGCAGGCTTGTTTCCCCCCAGTATTTAGTAGTAACCTCAGTAAGCATTTGCTGCTCGATAAAGGAGCTGCTGTAGTCGGTGAAATAGGTGTGGCTGTGCAGGGCCAGAGGGTGAAGTGTCCTTCAGTGATGCCATGGAGCTGCTGCACCCGTTGAGCCTTTGCTGGTTTTCTGGCTTGTACATTCTTAACTGCTGTTCCTCTGGGGCCCAAGGGCCTGCAGGGACAGCCCAGGGAGAGCCTCTGTGGATGCTGCTTTCAGTGCTCATGTTCGCAAAGGTGTTGTATCAGGTCTGGGAAGTGTCTGTAGCAGGCACATGGCTGGCATGGGTGTGCTGCAGAATTTGCGTGCCTGGTGGAGCCGTCCTGGGTCCGGCTCAGGCTCCGGCTGCCTCTAAAGAGCTGTCAGCCCCCCTCTGTCCCTGGGTGTTGGATTGTGCCTGATTAACAAGCAGTGGGACTTAAAGCTTGAGTAAGGCTCTTACTCACAGAGGGTTTGCTGGTTGGGCTGAGTCATCCTCTTTGTTCCTCCCCACGGTGGGGTGTTTGAGCAGGCATGAGGGGCCCGTTGCTGCAGCATGGCTGCTCCGTGGTGGTTGGATCGCCAGGTTCCTGCATGGCCCTGCAGCTAAGCCCCCTCTGCATGCGGCATGCGCCTGGCTTGCCCGCTCTCGCTGGGGTTGTCTTTGTTCTTACCAATCTTGTAGAGCCCAAGCTTTAGGGCTCAGGCAGGGGCCCGAGAGGGTGACCTGGTGCCTGTTCCCAGATCCAGTGTGCAGGGGGCTAAAACTCCATCCTCGGTTTCATGGCACTGGTATCGGCTCCTGCTGGAGGCTGGAGAGGAGCGAGGGTAGGTTATGTGTTACTGAGCCTTGTCTCTCCCGGCAATCCAAACCTGCCCTGTTGCTATCCTCCTTCTTGAGCTTTCTTCTTGGCATCTCCTGAGCTGGCTGTCAGGAACAATTTGCACCGTGTTTGTCAGAGCAAAAAGGGCTTTTGAGGTTGCAGAACGCTTTGGTGTCGGGAGTGTGGGAAGTCCAAGCTGCTGAGAATTGTGGTACTTGCAAATTGCCTGTGGGTGCATCTGTGTTGTCCAAACCCCTCCTGGAGCCTGGAAAGGAGACATGTGTGGGGTGTGTTTTCCCAGGGACCAAAGGGTCACAGTCCTTGGACAGGCGTCTCGCAGTTCCTACAGACATCTCAGAAGATCATCCAGTTTGCATCGGGGAAGGAACCAGAGCCTGGAGATACCATCATCTACGTGGCTGGAGCCTTCGACCTGTTCCGTATCCTGGACTTTGTTTTGCCAGGAAAGCAGCAGTGATCTTTCAGTTTAATGTTCTGAGGTGCCAGAGCAGGAGATTTGTCTTTATTTTTGTTTTCTTTCCCTTTCTTTTCCTCTCTCTGTAGCTGTGCAGGGGGGGAGGCAGGATTCTCACTGCCTTAGTGGCAGGGCTCTGCGAAGGGAGTGTAGCTGCTCTGGAGAGGTTTGTGGCTGTTGGAGGATGGCAGGGAGACAGGTGGATGCTCGCCCTGCTCCAGTCCCCCCTGCCAACTGGCATCATGGCCCATGCGCCTGCCTGGGCCACCTGGAGCAGCCTCTGAGGCACTGAGCCAGAACAGCCAAACCAGGCAGAAGTCGTGGACAGAGCAAAGTTGAGTCCATGTGAGCTGGAGCTGGCAATGTCTGGCTTTTGCCCAGAGGAAGGAGGTGACTGGATATGGGCAATGAGTAATGCAGAAATCAAATCCAGAGGGTCTGTGTCTCCCACTGTGGTTTTTCAGTGTGTCTGTTTCTGTCGCCCATTCCCTATTTTCTGTGTTAGTTTCAGTTCCTTAAAGTGTTCTACAGATATTGGGCACGTAGATTTCCTGGCGAAGGTTCACCAGCTGGCAGAGAAACCCTACATCATTGCTGGGCTGCACTTCGATCAGGTCAGTGTGTAATGCTGTCCAAAGACACAGCGTCTTGGCCCCCGTTCTTTCTGTGCTCGGGAAGCTGGGAACAAGGTGTGTTGGCCAAAATAGGGGTTTCATGTTGGGAGAAAGTGAGAGGGAAAGGGGTTTCTTTGTCTCTCTTTAACTGTGCCTGGTGCTTTGCCCTAGGAAGTAAATCGCTACAAGGGGAAGAACTATCCCATCATGAACATCCATGAGAGAACACTCAGTGTGTTGGCCTGCAGGGTAAGTGCCTCTCGGGTTGGTGTCTCTGCACCATTCCAGAAGTAGCCTGGAGCTCGGTGGTGTTCTGTAGCCAACAACTTCACACAGGTTCTTTGACGCGTGCAGGGGAAGCAGAGACGGGTCACTTCAGACTGCCAGAGGCGCTGGTGTGCCCTCATGAGGAGTCCCTGGGCTCCTCTTTTGTCCTGGCTAACCTGGGCTATTGAACTCCCCCATCTCTGGTTCAGCAAAGGCAGCAGGGAAGAAAATTCCTGGGAAAGATATATGGGGAGGCCCAGAAGCATGTTCCCTGAGCTATAAACTTCTGGATTTGCTATATGTACTTTACCAGAAAGCATATTCTGTAGTGGAACTAAAAGATGCTGTGTGACAAGCAGTGGCTGCTTAACCTGCTTGCCTGTTCCCTTGCTTGAGTTGCTATCTCTCTAAGTGGCTGACCTGCTTCAGGCTGTTCAGGAAGCAAGCTGGCCCCTGCTTTGGGGGTGTTAGTTTGTGGGTTTGGGGGGTGTGTGTTTGTTTTTCCCAAATCTGGACTCTTTACCTTGTTTTTCCTCTAGTATGTCTCAGAAGTGGTGATTGGAGCCCCCTACGCTGTCACTGCTGACCTGCTGGATCACTTCAGGGTGAGTCTTCACGTGTAGATGGACGTGAAGATGTTGGGTGTGATGTGCTTGGGGAACTGGAGTGGTGCAGGAAAGCACAGGGGTGTAGAAGGGAGAAGGTCCAGCTCAGCAGGGTCGCTGGGAGCACCAGATGCACCACCAAGGCTGGTACAGGAGGGGTGGCTTTGCTGATCTCCAAGCTGTGCTGCAGTAGGTGCAGTGGCAAGGGAGGTCCTTTTGCATTTTTTGGGTGTTGTCAGCAGCTTTGTGTCCTTCTCCAGGTAACACTCGTGTGTCATGGGATGACAGAGGTGGTTCCAGACAAGGATGGTTCTGACCCATACGAGGTGAGGCTCCAGCTGCTGTTGGCTGTGCTGCTTTGTCAGCACTGGATAGATGCAGCGTGGCTTCGTGTTCCCAAGCTGGGAACTTGTATTGCAGGGGATGCTCTGAAGGGAGTGCGGTGCAGGTGCGCCTGGTTTTCATCCACCCTTGAGGATGGCTGCTTGGAGCAAAGGTGTAAACAGCTCTGTTCTTGCAGTCCCTCTTTGTTTTGCCTGTTTCTGATGCCTTCACGGCAGAGTGAGAAAGCCTGTAGCCTTTGCCCTGTGCCAGTCCTGGGCAGGTCCCATACACAAAGCTTTGTTTTCAGCAAGTGTTTATCCTGCCTCGTAGGAATCATTTTGTGTTGTGGGTCCCCTAGGACCTGCCATGGCTTCTGCTGAACATCCCCTGCTGAGCTGTAACCCCAGGGCCTGCGTGCCTCAGCTTGATCTGCTGTGTTTGTCCACAGGAACCGAGGAGACGTGGTATTTTCCAACTCGTGGACAGTGGCAGCAACCTCACCACAGATCTCATTGTGCAGAGGATCATCAAGAACAGGTTGGCTTTCTTTATCTCCAAGTTCTGTCACATACTGTAATGACCAGCTTATGTGGGGTCTAATGAATGGGATCAAACACAGAGAGGTAGTAACCTAAAGCCATAGAGTCAGTAACTGGTCCTTCATCTTCCATAGCTTGGGGAGGCTGCTTAGATGTGGATGTACTGGACTGCACAGGAAAAGGAACAGCTGAACCCTGCTGTGCCAGTGTGTGTCACAGTGTGTTTTACAGGTCCTTCTCTTCCTCCATCAATGATAAAATTCCCTTGCTCTATTCCCAGGGGGAAGGAGCACATTGCTTCTTTCAGAGCTTTGCTGAGCCCTTTGCTTTCAGTGACCTTGGCTCAGGCGCTGGTAAATTAGAGTTCGGTATTGTTAAGTGGGCTGTTCCAGGACGGGCCAAGCATGGAGCAGCAGTGTCTGCTGCTGGGCAAGCAACAAGCGGTGTTTGCCCAGTGTGGGAGCAACAGTTGTTGGAAGCTCTGGATGCTGCCTCTTGAAAGCAGCTGGGAGGTTACTGGTGGTTTCTGAAGCGCTCTTGGAGCAGAGTAGCAGGAGCTATGGTGCTTCCCTGCTGCAGGTGAGATAGGGACGGATGAGAATCTTACGGCATTTTGTGATTGGTGCAGGCTGGAGTTTGAAGCTAGGAACCAGAAGAAGGAAGCAAAAGAGCTGGCTGTGCTGGAGGCCATGAGGAGACTGGAAGAGGAGAAGCACTAGGCCAGCAGAGAGCAAGTGTGTGGGTCGCAGAGCGCCGCAGCCTCTCCTCTTGAGAGCAGACAAGCTCTTGGAGGGATCCCTGGATGGGGACCCCGCTGCTGGTGCTCAGGGTGTGCTGTGTGCCCTCTCCTGGCCTAGCTCCTCCTCCACTAACTGCAGCCAGTGAGGCCGGAGCCTACTGCTGCTGCCCAGATTCTCCTCCATCAGCCCCTTCCCAGGGCAGAGAGGACAGGGCAAAAAAAAGTTTTAAAGGTTTTAATTCTAACCCATGTTTTAACCCCTTGATGTGCTTTTACTGCTGCCACTTCTGGCTTTTAGTAGGAGGGAAATGGAGCAGCCTGCCCAGGCCCCAGCTTTGGCTGGAGCCTGTGCTCCTGAGCAGCCTGGAGGGGGTGGTGGGGATGGGCTGGTGTGTGAAGTCACCCCAGGCACGGCCGCAGCTCCTCCTGCACTCGGGCAGGGCCGTGGGCCCCACACAGACACCAGCCCCAGAGCTGCTGCAGGTCCAGCTAGATCTGCTGTGCCCTGGGCCCCAGGAAGGGGCAGCAGTGCAAGGGGCAGGGGCACAGGCACCCCACCCCCAGGGGCTTCCTCCAAGACCTGGTGCTGTACAGCCCTGCTCAGAGCCTGGAGTCTACCTTATGCCCGAGGGCTTCCCAAAGGGAGGGGCTGGAATTCCAGCTGCACCCAGGGCTGTTTGTGACATGCAGCATGTGAGTCCCTGCACAGGGGTGCAGGGCCTGAGGAGGACGGGTGCTGAGCCCCTTCATGCCTCTGACATTCCAGGGTGCAGCAGTGGGTGCCCTGGGCCACACAGTCCTTCCACACCAGTTCTGTTGTCCTCTCTGATGTAAACTTTTGTTGCTGATCATTAATAAAACATTAGAGTTCTGTGTTGGTATCTTTGGGCCCATGGTGGGGTTGCAGAAAGGGGCCAGGTCCTGGGCTGGAGCATCCCTGCTGGAGCTGTGCTGGGTGCCGGGCGAGGCCGCTGCAGCAGTACCAGCTCTTTGCCCTAGGGCAGTGCAGCCTGGCTGCTGGGCACCTTGTGGTTGCTCCGGCGCAGGGACAGCTCTGGCAGGAGCCCTTTGTTCTCCCTGCGGGCTTTCTTCGCTGAATTCACTAGAAATGGAAGCAAACCGTGCGAGCGGAGCTGGCTTTGCTGGGCCGTGCTTTCTGGACAATGAGGTTACAGCATTCGCACTGGGAGGGTGTTCCGGCAGTTCGGTGGGCACGAAACCAGCGAGCAGGGGCGGGGCCCGGCCCTCCAGCGCCCGGCAGAGACGCTTCTCCACCCCCCCCGCAAGCGGGTTCGCGGCCCAGTCATCCCCCCCCATCGCCGTCCCCGAAAGGACACCGGACACCGGAGAGGTGCGAGGCGGCTGTAGGTTTATTGAGGGCAGAACACGGCCCGGGCCGGGGAGCGCCCCGCCCCCCGTCACTCCTTGAACTTCCACTCCTGGCGGCACATGGGGCAGTGCTGCTGGACCTGCTGCGAGTTCAGCCACTTGAGGATGCAGTGCATGTGGAAGCAGTGCGAGCACTGCCCCCACACCAGCGGGCAGTCGTCCCCGGGCACCTTGCCTACGGCGCGGAGAGCGCGTCAGGGCGGCGCGGGGCGGCCCCCCCGCGCCCCGGCACTCACAGTGGGGGCAGCAGCCGTTGAACGCCATCCGGCGCGGCCCCCCCCGCTCACTCACAGTCGGGGCAGCAGCCGTTGAACGCCATCCGGCAGATACCGCAGTTGTCGTCGTTCGCCACCCACAGCCACGACGCGACCCCGTGCCAGCTCCGCACGCGCACCCGCATGGCCACCACCGGGACCGGGCCTCTGCCGCTGCACCACCGCCTCTTCCGCTTCCGGCGGCGGCGCAGCGCGGCCGGAAGTGCGGGCCCCGGAGCGGAGCCGCCATCATGGCCGACAAGATGGACATGTCGCTGGACGATATCATTAAGCTCAACCGCAGCCAACGCGGTGCCGGCCGGGGTGGCGGCCGGGGCGGCCGGGGCCGGGCTCTCCCCCCCACCTAGCGGCGGCTCCCGGGATG
>JAOEHY010004519.1:48903-67575 GCA_025447955.1 Psilopsiagon aurifrons | reverse complement strand
TCCCTGTGTCTGCCTTCCAAGACTTGGGTGGTGTGGTCAGAGCATTTGCCAGTGAAGACTGAGGCAAAGAAGTCATTGAGAACCTCAGCCTTCTCCAAACCCAGGGTAGCCTGTTCTCCTGATAGCTTCTGGAGAGGGCCCACATTGTCCCTAGCCTGTCCTTTATTTGCAGTGTGCCCATAGAATCCCTTCCTGTTATCTTTTAAAGAAAAAAAGGTAAAATAAAGGATGGCAGACCGCCAAGTGCAGAGCCTCACTTGAATGTGTCTGCAGTCTTGGAAGCTTGACTGCCCTGTGTTCTTCTACAACTGGACTTTGAGCTTGTTTGGAGGTTCTAGCAGGGGAGGACAGCTACCGTATATCCATGACCAGCGAACGGTGCCACCTGGGTCAGGGAGGTCATCCTCCTCGACCAAGTGTGCAGCTTTGGGAGGGATGCATATGGGACAGTGAGGGAGGAAAGGGCCATCCCCCAGCCAGCTAGATCAGCTGAATCAACCCTGGTGATCAACGGGGTGACTGATGTTGCAGCCAGATTGCCCTCACATCCTCACATTGTTCATTTATTTGAGTCTTATTTTTTTGCAACTAGTTTTAGGTTTTCATTTATACATATTTAAATGGAGAAGTAGGTTCCAGTGTGATATTTCTGAATGAAAGACTGAATACTCTACATAGACAAGGAGGAGGGAAAGATTTAGTCTATATGCAAAGTTGATGGGACATCATGGAATCATAGAATCAAGTAGGTGGAAAAGACCTTTACGATCATCAAGTCCAACCTTTACCCCAGGACTGCCAAGTCTACCACTAAACTCCAGAGCACCAAATGGACCAAATAGGTGAAATTAAGTATTAGAAAAACATGGTGGGTTTTTTTTTTTGGGGGGGGGGGGATAATCTTGTTCTGAATACACACAGAGATCTCCTTCCATTTTCTCTAAGATGCATAGAAGCAAAAGTTTGAAGAGAAGATGAGAAAGAGAGAAGTGTATCTCAGGTAGAGCAAAGAAGATATTCTTAAACTGAGGCATATAGAAGAAGCAGTTCTGTACCACTTCCAAAGGTGATAAGTTTGATTCCTACGTTACATGCAGGGCTGCTCTGCAGGATTTTTGAGCACAGTGATTGAAAAACAATTGATTAATCTGTTTCCTATGAAGTAGAGAAGCAGAGGTGTAAAAGAGAAGATCCCAAGAGTTACTACACCGCAGAGCCTGTGGTATTTCTGGTTTGGTATGATACTTCCAGTAAAGATAATTTCATCATGAAAGAAGTTTGTAAAATCTCCTTTTGCACACTAGTTTTTGAGCTTGGTAATACCAAGGGTACATATCTCTCTATTTGCCAGCCACAAATTCAATCTTCATTATAGTGTCATTGATTGTGTCTTGCATCTTGTCTTTTCACTCTCCTGACTAGAAAGGATTGATATTTGCACTGGCAGAAATGTTCCTGCTCCCATAATGTTTCTTTCTGAATCATTCAAACCTAGAAGTTTTTGAATCATGTCCATGCTTCATGACATTAGTCAAGCCACATGTAAGCTATTTATGATTCCCACCCTTTTGGGATTTTAATGGTTTGTCATTAATTAGTAAAAGAAATAAACATTTTAGATGTTTGCCAGAATTGTTACTACAATAGTGAGTGAGCCTAAAGATAAATTATAGACATGTAAAGTTATTCTGAATACAGTCCAGTATTAAATAGTGGCAGATCTGGCTGGCACTGGCTAATCTGAGTACAGTGGAACCTATAGCCAAGTAAAAGCAGTCCAGTTTGCTACCACTCATACCACTACGTTGCCTCTACAGAATGCTTTTTCTCAGTACATTTCAAGATGATTTACAAGGAAAAGTACTGCTCTCATTCACTTTGAAAAGGTAGTAAAGCTTATATATGTATTGTGGTCATATATGGGTAACTTCTTCAAGAAGACATGCTAGTAAAACCCTCACCCATAAAACCTACCTAAAAACTTCATGAGCAACAGTTACTATCTATTTTTTAGTAAAAGTACTGTCCAAGGTAGAAAAACAGATCAGGAGTACAGAAAGGTTGCTTTTGTAGCATCTGGAGGTTGGAACAACTTCAAAGAAAAAAAACCTGCAGTTGGCTTGCATAAAGCATACTTCATTTTAAAATGTTCTATTCCCTTTATTAATTCAGGTACTAATTCTGCTCTTATTTAATGCAAAACTAGGTACTTTGGATAAGATCAAGTAAAAGCAAAAGTCACTTTAACAGCTGAATGTTCTTCTTTCTTCTTGAAAAGTTCATTAAAAAAATACCCAAAGGACTAAGCTGTTATTTGAAAATGGCAAACATTTGATTCTTCACTTGGGTAAATTATCTTCTACTGAGGCAAGTCTCAAGTTAACTGCAGATTGCACAAACTCACTGACAGGAGGCTATGACCGTTCCATTAACCAGGCTGTTGTGGTGTTTATTTTAGGCAATCTGTTTAATTTTCCTTGGCTTTCATTTTGATGTATTCAAGATCACAACCCTCCAATATGTGCAATTTAAGTTTTCATTGCTGATGACAAGTTGAAATTGAAAATAAGTTTGTAAAATTACGGGTGTCAATACAGATAGAACAGAGCGGCGTAATTATTGACAGAGCAAATCCTTAAAGCCAGATGAAAAATGAAACTGAAAATCAGCTGCAAAAGCAGATATGTCTTTTGAGCTTTGCAGACTCACGGATGGCTTCATCTTTAGAGCTGAGCTGCTAGCGTCACAAATTGTTAATTCAGTATCAGCATTGTTATCAGCCCTTATGCATTTTGTGACCCTTGAATTAGCAATGGAGCTTTGTGAGATTAAGGAACCTGGAGGAACAGTGAGACTGTACCTTTTCTTTTTGATCAATTGATCCTTGGGCAATCAGTTTTACAGGACCACTGCATTAACTCACAGATGGCAGCAAACTGCATGTAGCAAATCCATAAATAAGGCAGGGAAGTGTCTCAAGTCTTCATGGGTGAAAAATTGTTGAAATTTGGCACCTTGTTGAAAAAGAAAATTTTTAAGATGTCTTGTTTTGACTGTATGGAGTTATAAGGTACTTTATTGACATGAAAAGCGGGAAATAAGGAAATTAAAGCAGCTGTGGTCTCCCTTTAAGATAATCTGCACACTAAGGTGCAGCCCTAACTGTTCTATGATTCTGAAGGGCTAGGGAGAAAAAATACATGCTAGCAGCCATTTGTTGACATGACTGTACTTTGTACAAGCAAACATGCACTGCATTTGGGGCCAGAATAACAGAATAGTTAGGGTTGGAAAGGGTCCCTGCCACAAGCTGGGCCGCCTCACTCTAGACCATGTCACCCAAGACTCCATCCAGCCTGGTCTTGAACGGTACCAGGAATGGAGCATTTACCACTTCTTTGGGCAGCCTGTTCCAGGGCCTCACCACCCTCACAGTAAAGAACTTCTTTATATCTATCCTGAACTTCCTCTGTGTAGGTTTGAGCCCATTACCGCTTGTCCTATCACTACGTTCCCTGCTGAAGAGTCCCTCTCCAGCATCCTTGTAGAAAAAAGGCAGATTTCACCTCCTATCTGAAAGTCCTGCCAGAAAGGCTGGAAGGGATTTCTGCATTTACTTGTGGCCAAGAAAGTCTTATGGATTTTCCCCAATGTGAGACTGTTCCAACAGAAAGAATTCCTCCTCTCAACATCCAGAGCCTGCTTCATAACCAGAAAACAGCAGGCTGGGGTGGAATTTCAGTGTTCACATTTGGGAATATACTTATTCCTCTCTTTCGCAGTAATTCTAGGATATTATTTTATTTCTCTTGCCCCCCTTTGCTTTTGTAGTGGGGGAGTACAATCTGCTTTTTAAGCTGAAATTTATTAGGAAATTTAAATCTGGAAAAAATGATTAAATAAATACATGGGGGGTTTTTTTGTTTCTTGGAGTCTTTTTCTTGCAAATATTATCATTGCCCAAAAATGCTTCTCCTAGCTCTATTTTTAATTCCGAGTTATTTTTGGACATGTTTTGGGTTATGCTGATCAGTATAGGATATGCAAAGAGTTATTAAGGTTCTTGTACCTTTCTGGTACACTTGTAGCTGTTGCCAGGCTGTGCTGTATGGTTTCCTGTACTTTCAATATAAAAATGGCAACATTGATTTTGATTGAGACATAGCTTACTGAGACACACCTTCTTCTATCCCATGTATCTGTCATGTCTGTGTATAGAACAGAAAGAACTACATGGGATGGTAAAACACAATGTTTGTGGTAAACTTTGTTGAGTCAGTAGGTGTGACAAAGCTAAACCACTTCTCTTGCATTCCAATTATTTGGATGTCTCCTTGGTGTAGCAATGAGCAAGACTGTTGGAGCAATGTGACTCATGGAACTGGGACTGCTGCTTCAGACAAAAATACGAACCGTTACTTCTGTCAGCAGCTCATGATGCTCCTCAGTTTACACCATGAACTTACTGCGCTGTAAAGAATAGCAATGGTTGTAGCTTGTAGTACAAAATGAGGACCTCCGTGAAGGCAGTATATAGACAACTGATGAATTGGCACTCCACTGAGCCTCGTAACCTTCTTGCTACTCCCTCCTTTGTGGGTATTAAACTTGCCAGTTTTTCTCTCAGCATGTTCAGTAGCCTTTGAATATGAGAGCCCTCGTGGTTAGGATACTGGGGATAGGAGAAAGGCATAAAGACTTGTTCCCAATTACTTTTCTTCTGATGTCTATTTTATCTATAAATCTATGCACTTTGATTCAGTTGGAGAACATATACTTTTAAGCTCTAAGGAAGAGCTAAACAACAAGAAAAAGGGTAATTCTTTTCCAATAAAAAGAACAAAAAACCCTTACAGGAGTTCCTTCTTAGTTTCCTTATTATGATCCAAACATACAGTATGATAGTGTTAAGAAATGAAAGACTGTAGTACTGCAACTACACCAGTCACAACCCAGGGATGAAAGAATTCTAACCTTGATTTTATGATTGGTATTGTGTATTTTTCTTTTTATGCATATATAAAGAGATACATACATAATATTTTATTATGTATGTAGGTCCCAGTTTGGGCTATTTCTAAAGGACAGTCAGAAACATCTAAGTCAGTTTAGCAATGACAAAAAAGTGTGATTCAAGTGAACCCCAACAGAGGTCTTATTCTTTAGAGGAACCAGATTGGGTATGGACTTGAATAAATTCAAATTCAAACTCCATCAGCCTGTGGGAGTCTGTGAATGGCTCATCATGTATTCAAGACACACAGTTAGGTACAAATGCCAACCAGCAGAGCTGCAGTACAGAGATCAGATACTTCTTCCATCTTAAAGCAGTGATTTCCTTTCTAAAAATATACTTAATAAAAAAAGCTGCAAAGACTGAGCACTTTGCTTTGTGAATTTTTCCTCATCTAATAGTTGGAGATTTTCCTTCTTTCAGTTAAAGTACTGTCAGGATACCAAGGCTATGAGCAAGAAAAAGAAACAGTTCACAAACAGATTGAAATGATGGAGAAAAATTCTAACCTGTTTTGACAGATAATAGCTTGCTGCTGTGGTCCAGCATTTACGCAATTTTTCCTTTCTAACTGGGTGAAATTAATTCTGTTGAGAAGTCCCTTGAAGGTCTCCATGGAGGGAGGCTGGACTTTCCCACAGGAAAAGTGCATATTGTTTTGTCCCATGTTAAGCAAGATTTTCAAACTAGCGGTACACAGCACCGCCCATCACCTGTACCACGCTTTTACATAGGAGGCAAACCAAGTAGCTCTCAGTGCTGCAGCTGACAGCAGGAAACCTGGGGTAAATTTCAGAACAAAAGAAGGAAAATTAGCCTGATTTATTTATGTATTGAGCATGCTCCACTAGCTCTGTGCATCATGTGAGCCCTTGTTTCTAAGGAAACAACTCTGATGCTGAGAACATACTCTCTTAACATGAGCTCCAGGGTTTTTTTTCATGCTCAGAGAATTTTTTCAAGACATAAATGTGCAATGATGTGCTGCCCTTGATTGGCATTAATTGCTATTTATGAAAACATCATTCTTAACATACGATCAGTTCAGGGATTATAAATCTATGCTGAAATTAACTACAGTAAATATCTAGCACAGTCAAATTAATTTAATGATATTTGGGTTGGGATTGCCCCAGTTTACAAGGGAAAAGATGTTATACAATTGTGCCCCTAGATGGTGCTTTTACTTTGATTCCTTGCATTCTTTGAAAGGATCATTTGCATTATGGCTGATTTATCATTTAAAAAAAATAAAAGACAATCATAGTGTGACTATTCAAATTCTTCCGCTTTCAGCAGCAGCTGCTTCCAGCAAACATGTCTGGACCACCTTGAAATTGTACCTAAGGTACCAATGTGGTAATGATGAAAAGATGGCAACAAACCCAATAGAAAGGCTGGCACTCACCTGGAGGAAATTGTGCTTTTATTTATCAGTTAGTGTCAGATTGCTAAACTAAAGAAAGGGTTTGCAGATTTATATTAGCTACAGAAGATATTAAGTACAATAATAAGGGTACTCTTGAAGGGTTGTCTGTCCCCGTTTGTTAGTAAGCTAACCACTAACTAAGCAGCTATAAAGTCTTCAGGCCCGAATTCTGTGAAAGGCTAGTTTTATGGTGTTAAAACTTGTTTAAATACGATTCTAATGAAGGTGGGTAAGTTGCCTATTGAGTTAGACTAAGCTATGGATGATGGGGTTTCATTTATTTGTTTCCAGCTCCAGTGTTTTGTTTGTGTGAGCATCACTGGTACATTAAAAGATAGGATTAAATCCTCCACAGAGTATCAAATTAAATTGTAACTAAGGTGAACAAATCCGCTGAAACAAACAGAAAGTGCAAATAAACCTTAATGAGTGTATAAAACTGAAAAAAGAGACAAATAAAGATAATTTATAATTTCTATCATTAGAATGATTTTTGGGAGGGCTCTGATATATCCAGGTACATCCTCTTTTTAACAGAGGACATGTTTACACACTGGAAACAAAGATTCAGGAGATCAGCCAAACATCAAGACAGAAGTAGATAGTAACCAACAATTAGGAATTTTTCTGTACAGAGCTACACAGAAACTGGGATGCCTTTCACCACACCTCCCTTCTCATTGTAACTGGTTTGGCTTAAAGAAGTTTCTGCCTGAACCGTGTTTTTGTTCAGCAAGTGCAGCTTGCAGTTCTGACAGCTCTTTGTATGGCCCTAGAGGTAAAGATACTCCTAATAGTTAGCATCATCTGACAGAAAATATGATCAGAGCACTAGAGATAAGAAGTGGTACTTTAATGTTACCACATGTGGTCAGCCAAATACCACTTTTAGGCGTAATAGGTACCATAACATACAAGGGAAATGGAGTTAAACATATTCAGATCTAGAGGGAGCCTTGACAGCCCTGTGAGGTTAACACTGAAGCAAAAAAGCGCGCTGTATTTTCAGTAATTCAGCCCTAAGAGAAGTGTCAGTGAACAAGCACAGAGCCCCTTCCAACTGGATGGCCAGTGCTCGGAATTAAATGCAAAGAGAAATGTATGGTACAGACTGGAAATCTTGGGGTATCTGTAACCGGCAACAGAATGAGCAGTAAAGTAGGCCACCACCTCATTTGCAAAACCAGTCTGGCATCTCTGTGTGAAAGGACAGATAAAGCCATTTCATTTCTGCGCAGCCTGAGCTTCATTCTGAGTTTCACCAAATTCTGCAACACTTGGACAGGATGCAGAAGGCAGCCACAGTGAAATGATGGGTTTGGTGGGTTGAGCCTTTTTATGTAACAGTGTAAAGCCAACTCAACTGATTTCTATTCTGGCTGTAAAATCAGGACTATCTCTTAAAGGAGCCTCACAATAATAAAATTACCATAACTAGAACATTTCTAATAACCCATTACTAAATACCAACAAGAATTGATTGGGACACACGAGCCAGGCTGATAACAACACATTTACTGCTGTGAAGGGGGTACCATATCTACTTGGAGATGATTTAGGTCTGTTTTAACATCTGTGCTGAAAAATACCTTTTTAGATTCCCAGGATAGTTTCGGCAGAAAGGTTTTTTTACTGCCTCTGAGTTTCTTTTTCTTGTCTTCCTTTCCTTTTATCTTTAGGAGAATATTTCCTGGTTGTTTCTGGTAATGTGGTTTTTACAGCAGCAGGGATTTTAATCGGCTAAGCTGGCTATGTTTGCATGTTAAATGAAAAGGAACATCAATTCTTCTGGCATGTTAAAAATAAAACAAGATATTGCATGCCTTGTAGACATATTTAGTTTGTAGATTTCAATACTAGTAGCCTTTAGCCTTAAATTATCTCTTTCTTATTAGTCTAAGGAAGATGAATACTGCACAAGAGGCTATTAAATAAGTGGGTATCTGTCAAGCCTTATAGTGAATTTCCATTTTTGTAACTGGTATTGTATTGTCTACCATTTGGCTGCAAATGCTTCCTGGCTTATCTCCAATTTGAAAGCAGATATTGTAGTCAGTATGAACTGGCCCCTATGAACTAGCAGTCGCGGAAGAAGTGAATTATGCCTGTGCTTTAGGAAGGGACATATAAGTCACAGGACTTAAGCATGTAATTTCCTTTAAAAACACACTTCATTCGTCATTCTGTGTGAAGATGTTTGCCTGAATTAGGATCTAAATAGGCCATGTAGTTAAATGTGTTTCTACTCTGAGAAGAGAATCTCTCAACAAGTTCACACATGCTTTAAGATAGACGATGATGAAGGCTACAACATTTTTTACAAAGATAGTTTTGGTTTATTATTTGCCTTTCATAAGCAGAGAAAACCATATACAAAATGAAAATGTCTCTGCGGAGGTTTACAGACAAAACTATTCGTCTTGTTCATATGATTTTACTGGTGGCTGGAAGTGAGAATGAGCCCTAGCAGTAGGGGCACCCCAAAATTCAATTGAGTGTTAAAAGGCCTGGAAAACTTGACATGAAAAGAAAACTGAACTCAACAGTAATTTTTCAAGTTGAAACTGTCAACAGATTGTTTCACCTGAATATATATTAGAAAGTCAACAGGGGGAATTTGGTTTTTTTCCAGGAATTTTCTTGTAGAAAGATGCTAATTCATTTTGTGTGTCTATTTTTAAGAAATAAAAGAATATGGGAAAAGTAAATTGACATTTGTTGCATATAAATAATTTGTCACCATGAATAGTGACAAAAGCTTAGAGACCCAGCACATCCCAAGATCACAGTATCATAGAATAGTTAGAGTTGGAAAGGACCTTAAGATGATCTAGTTCCAACTCCTTTGCCATGGGCAGGGACACTTCACACTAAACTCCTCACACTAAACCATTTCGCGCAAGGCTATGTCCAACCCAGCCTTGAACACCACCAGGGATGAAGCACTCACAATTTCTTTAGGGCAACCCATTCCAGTGTCTAACCAACCTCACAGTAAAGAACGTCCTCCTTATATCCAATCTGAACTTCCCCTGTTAATGTTTTAATCATTACCTTTCATCCTATCCCTACAGTCCTAATGAAGAGTCCCTCCCCAGCATCCCTATAGGCCCCTCAGATACTGGAAGGCTGCTCTGAGGTCTCCACGCAGCCTTCTCTTCTCCAGGCTGAACAGCCTCAACTTTCTCTGTCTGTCTTCATACAGGAGGTGCTCCAGACGAGATCTTTTTTTGTAAGCAATAGCACTCCTACCAAATTCTGTTTTCCAAGTCTTTTTGTCAGAGTTGAATTCCATGTCAAGAGACTTCAAGTATATCTTGTGGTGTACGCATCATAAAATCATCACAGAATGGTTGGGTTGGAAAGGACCTGAACATCATCCAGTTCCAAACCCTTGCCATGGGCAGGGATACATTCGCACTGGACAATGTCACCCAAGGATCTGTCCAACCTGGCCTTAAACACTGCCAGTAGTGCAGTTAACCATCATTCACTGGACTTTTGCTATTGCCCTTCTAAAATCCATATACACGCGATTTTCACTGAAAACCTCTCATCTGAGGGAGCAAAAAATTCCAGTATTTCCTGAAAATCAAACCAAAACAAACCTGAAACCCACTGAACAAACTCAAACACCCTCCCCCTGCTTGCAAAATCCTCACTTTCTGCTTTTGTCTGCTTCCACAGGCTAGTCTCCAAGGAAAAGAGATATAACACAAAGTAAATCTAAATGTTGCAGCAGGCTTTTGATCAGTTAATTTTGGAGCCCCTGGGATATACTAAAAGTCGTTTCTTTTCTGTTCAGAGCACAACTCAGCAGTCTGGTAGCTGAATGTTTTGCTGCCTCTTGGCTTTGTCATCTCTTGCACTTCACTGGGAGCAATTATAACAGAACTGGAAATGTAAAGTTGGTGACATGATCATTTATTAACAAAGAGAGTGGGTTTAGTGCTGAAATGAGGAAAAACATTCCATTTAAATTCTAGCTACGAGCATTATCAGTATTTTTCAAAGGGAAAGCAGCTCAAAATATCAAGATCAATGGGACTTTGTGTCTCCATAGTATCATTATTTCACTAACACTTAGAAAAATGAAGAGGTTAACATAGATTTCTCTATCTTCACCCAAACTGATTGAACCAATTGCACTGTTTTATTTCCTTGTGCATGTCGCAAGAACTATAGGAACATTTAGGAATATCCAGAATTTTTAAGACTCCTAGAAAATATTTTGAGAAAGCAAGCTGCCGACCCCTCACTGCACAGTTTGGAACCCCTGAGTCAGACTTTGTCTTAACTAATGTATTCTAATACAGCACTTCTTATTGAGAGCTAGAACTTGCCCAAAATGCAACCTTGGTGAACTCTTTCTATAAAAATTATTCACTTTGAAATTATCACTTCACTTTGTACCTTGATAGTAACAGCTTTGAATGGGGCCTTACAGTATAAAATATCCAGAGTTTAACATCAAGAACGGTTCTTCAGGAGTTTCATGTCACTCTGGAAGAAGTTATCAATTGGAGCTTCTGTTATCCACTACAATCATTGTATTAGACTTGAAATACATCAGTCTGTGTGGTCATACATAGCAGAGAAACAAGATCCAGATATATATCCCAGCTCTAGAATTCCCACATTACTAATGACATTCTGATTGTACTGCTGAGGTTGGCTGGAGTTCTTAAGGTGTGAAATTGCCTCCCTGCCAGACTGTGGCAATGGTTTTAATCTTCTCCTTAATTTAACAGATGAAACAGGTCACAAATGAAATATGGTCAAAACCACAATCTTAAATATACCTGGTAATTAACCGTATAATCAGTGTAATGTTATCAGCTATTGCTATCAAGACTGCCGTAGGTGTTATCTATTACGTACCAGTTCCCTTGAGTGTATATTACTTTCTGTAAGAGTACCTCATGTTAGTATTTTTAATAACTAATTTGCTCTGGAGAACGAGAATAGGCTTTGGATCTCACTTCACTCCATATCCAGACATCCATAATGCTCTGTGTGCAGCTGGATTTCAATACCACTATAGTTTTGGAGGAAGCTTTTCTGGCATTTTTGGATTTAGATCTTTTCTTGGGGATTGGAATTCAATGATCTTAAAAGTCCCTTCCAACCCAACCCATTCCATGATCTGTGATCTCAGACATGCTTTGGAACTTTGCTTTGTGTTCTTTGCAAAGTTTCATTTTCAAAATGATCGCTCTCTCAAGACTTCTGTATCATCAAGGTCTAAATCCAGACATGACAAACTTTATCTGAAGCGAAAGCCTTATGAGGCAAAAGTAAAAAAATAGAAATCAATTTCTATTCCAAATACTTTCAGAAATAAGAGATAAATAAAATACAACATTTTTCTTTGGGACTTCTTTTGAAGCATCACTGGAGTAACTTACTGGCTTTTTCTGAAACATATGTATGCCTTCAGAATCTAAAACATATTTCAGAAGTCTGTGTAAATATGCTTTCAACATGTAACCCTTAGAAATTGGAAACACCAGAGGTAGCAATTTCTCTTTAAATATGAAGAGTACAGAGGCCAACATCTCAAGCAGACAGGAGCTACCAAAATGTACTTTGCCGTTTCCAGTTAGCATAAGGTATCACAGAAGGCTCTTGTCCAAAATTTCAGAAGCACCTGGAGACAGCTACATTCTGGCTTCTAATGCGTCATGCAGGATGAAATAGGACCTCCTGTGAAGCTTGTTCATTTCTTTAGACATCACAGTAACATTTCTGCAGACTATTTCCAGCACAACTTCTCAAAGCTAGTGGTTAGGCAGAACACCTTTTATTAGACTTTTTGATGGTCTAGGGTGACACTATGTGGCTAATCCGAGCAGTGAAATAGCAATTGCAAGTTATCTCTTGGAATAACTCATAAGGAAAATCTAACTTCTTCATTCTAATGCTAAACAGACAAGGTTAGAGCACATCAGGTTTTGTTAATGTCATATGAATTGGTATCTGAACTTTTTGTTCCTAGCTGCAACATTCAAAGTATCACTTGACGTAAGTATATGCTACAGTGAAAGAAATTATTCAACTGAAAATAGATTCTGCCTTAGATGGGATAGAAGAGTTAGGCTGTGGTCTAACCCTTTTAGAAAGGAAAAAAATACCTGTAGATATTGTCCTCTCTGCCATCAGCTGTGTGTCACCAAGTCTGTTAGGAAACAAAGAGGAGGCAATATTCCTAGTCCAATACCTTCAGCTCTTTCCTGTTGCCTTGAAGTTAATTTTCTTTCATTTGGCGCTGTCTCCCCACCCCTTCCCCCATTTCATTCCTTCCCTGGAAGGGCTGATTGGGTCTCATCCATCTGTATGGATGTGGACAGTCACGATCTAATTCTGCAAATAATACCACACCTCTGTATTTGCATGGATACATGTCAAGCTGCTTTATCCCTACAGTTCATGGCTGGCCACACACATATTTGGGTGGCAGTCTGTTTCAGCTCATATCCTGAATGAATGTCACTCACAATTCCACAGATTGCAAGAAGGCTTCACTGGTTCCACCTCATGACAATTCAAAGTCATCAGTTTGTGAACTTATCCCATGTCCAAGGAAAACTCCCTTTTACATGGATCAACACAAGAATTTCAGCTCCTATTTAAAGCTTTTCAGCATGCACCAGCATATCATTTGGGCAAACCAATCTGAGTGTGACGTACTGCATGGCACCCTCCAAGTGTCTCAACCTGACAAATAACCATCACTTTAAACAGCCTCAGGCCTTATCTTGCTATGAAAGCAAGTCTCTTTCATAGTTCTTCAGATACAACTCCATTTTCAGGTATCTACCTGTAAAATTTAGGGTAGGAAACAGTTTGAGCCTGCTACATTGTCCAGATATCTTCTATTGCAGCGGTAATAAATGAGGACTTTAATAATTAGTTCAAGCAGTTTTGCATCATCTTATAATCAGATCCTGCTTTTCCTTCCTGCAACCCCACTTCTTGATTTGAACTTAGAGTGAGGCAATCATAATAGCATTTATACTTCTTGATGCAATTTCTCCAAAGGTTTGACCAGGCCTCTTCCCAATTTGCTGTAGTGTTTCCCTCAGAACCAGCATCAGTCTGTTTGGAATTCAGAGACTGTCCTAAGACAGATTGGCCCCTCAGCTGCTGCACTTGGCCTATATTTAAACTCACACCTAATATTACTTCTGGAAATGGACCTCCTTTTTGTCCCTTCATAGCGTTTTTGTACACCAACATTTACCAGATCCACTGATGCAGTTTGTGACCGCAGTTCCCTGTCTCACTAGTTTCAGCTTGTCAGTGACACTCAGCAACTCTCAAAGTCTGTCACTCCTTCAGAGCCATGAAAGTTTTGCTGGTTAAGGATCACCTGAGATGTTGGCTCTCAAACCAGAAGTCAGCAGTTTCCTTGCTGTTGCTTCTGCTATTAGAATTTCTATCCCTAGATAATATTTTTACAGCAGAACAGCTCTTTTCCAAGTAATTTGTTTATCCAAAGGGAATTTCCACAGTTAGCATTTATAACATAATAAAACCCAGCCTTGGCTATTTTTATTGCCTACAATTCACTTGAATTTTAACACTGACCTCCAAAAATCAGATCTTAGAAGTTGCAATCTATGGACATATGACAATCACGTTTAAGTCCACTTAGCTATTGCTAATGGGAGCTGGGGAAAGGGGCAGGCAGAAGTCATGCCTAATTTTTTTGCAGGTCTAATATTTTCTTAGCCAAAATATTTCTGTGTATTTCATTGATCCAAGGTATAAGGAAAAGGCAGACTCTCAAATTTTATCCTCTAAACTTTAACATCCTAAATCTCTAGCAGCTGGGCTTTCATTAGCACAATAAAAATGCTATCTTACAATAGGAAGGTTTCTTCTTCTCCACTTTCCTTCAGTAGCAGCACTTAATTCCTCATTGTTTTTCTAGAAGTCGAGGTGATCCTCCTTAGATTAGGTACAATTATAATTTTATCCATTTCTGTGGTTAAGGAAATGTACTTCACATAGCTTACACTCTTCAGTTTCCATCTTCCCCACTGACATTTTTGCTATTGTATGGGACAGATTCAAGTTCTGACACAACTTTGAGAAACTCTTGACCATTATTGACATTGATGTTCTCTGTTGATCATGATTTGTAAGTCACAGGCTAAGTAAATTGATCAGTTGTCAACCTGTCTTTCAAGCCCTTACTATTACCTGGTTGGCAGCCTCTACTGGAAGTTTTCTTCTCAACCACCTACACCTAACGCATGTACTCACCACCTATGCTGATGGTAGGTTTCTTAATAACATTTCAAGTCCTAGAATTAAATGTAGCTAATTCAGGCCCATTTCTGGATGCACATTCCACAGCATATTTAGAGCTTCAACTTCAAGCTGTGTGCTACAAGCCCAACTCATTTTCTTAAGCTTTCACATGGACCATATTGGTGTTGAGAAAAGTAAGTACTGCACTGAGCTTTCCAGCAGAAGGAAGCTATGTTGTCCCTCTGGTTCCTTGTCACAGTGGTTTCAGCAAACTATCCTAAAGAGCAACCCAATGGCCTTTTTTAAAGCAGCTGTTGAATGAAGCTTTGACAATCTACGTAACTCATGGGTAGATTTAAAGGTCTGCATTTAAAAATGTGGTAAGAAACTACAATGAAAAGATGATAAGAGAGCTGGTCTGTTTAAATAATTAGACATTAATTTAGCCTGCTGGAGGGTATGCTATTCCCCTGCTTTGAAAGGAATTGGAAGAGGTCTCATTGGAAGAGTTCTTATTTGGAGCTTATAGCTACCTTTGTATGATGTGTGGAAACATTGTGTTCTCATATCCAGGGCACAAAGTTCTGGATATAGGAACCCAATTTACAGCCTCAAGTCTGGTACACTTTGCAAGCCAATCAAGAATTCTTCACCTTGGCAAAGATCTTTCATCTCAACAACCTGCAGCTTCCCAATCTTCTTAGTTCATCTTCCTTGTCACGCCCCGATGTTCTTCTGTCTCTTATCCTATGCATTCATCAGAGAGTAACAGAATTCCCCCATCTGGAGTAACATTTGTGACGTGCATTATGCTTATCTGTTCTACAGCAGATCAAGTGCTCCTGCAAAGGGTTGTGAGTCACATGCAGGAATAGCTGCCTGTGAAAAAGGGCTAGTCTTTTAGCTCAACGTAAAGCTACGAATGGTTTGATGTTACTTGTTTATTCATCTTTCTTATCATCGAGATGGATGATTTTGTTTATTTTTGTGTAGAAAAGTTTTACATATTATTCCTAAGGATTTAAAAACTTATTACTCAGTCACTAGACTGTTATCAACCTTTTTTTCCAGCCATATTTAAACCAAATGGAAAAGAATACCCACAAGGAAAGTGTCCAAGGAATTCATATCACCATCTACATTGCTATTCAGCATGGTTCTTTGAAATAACCCCACAAAACCCTCCTGAACTGGTTTATAATCTAATGCTGCCAAAACAAAAATAGCACCCACAACAGTTTAAATACAAAACTAAAGCAACCAACAGAAAACTGAAGGAGGGGGTTAAAAAAGCAACATTTACCAGAACGCAAAAGTAGTTCTTGGAAACAGTTTTTCTTTTTGATCAGAATAATTTAACATATCAGGGACTGCTTCAAAGCTCAGCATTTCCCAAGAATTAATGAAGCTTGAAGAGCGTGTTTCAAGTGATAATCTGCTATTTCCGTGGTGGTGGCAGCTTACACAATGAGATGCAGCTCACAAGATTCAGTTCTAATGGCAAATGGCTCTCAAGCTGTATTTTAATCAATGCTGAGGGCATCTGAGATGGGTGAATGAACACAGTTTCTATTCTAGAGAAATAAAAATTCATTTTGAAGATGAACTTTAAATCATTTGTAAGTTACTCATTCTCCATACAGAAGTGCTGATGTGGTGAAAGCAAATGTTATGTGTATGTGTTCAATAAACCCACAGAGGAAATATTTGCTCTTTGGTGACACTGTGCCATGGGTGCCACTGGCTGTAGGGTCTGTGGATAATCAAAGCCCTACTGATTTCATACTCATTTTCTCTATTGTTATTCACAACATGTTCTTAAAAACTGGGTCGTACCAGCTGTATTTTTAACTCTGTATGAAAGAAAGTATTTCTTGTATCATGGACATTACACTGTGGGGAATGCCTTCTCCCCACACTGGTGCCACTGACAGGGATTGTATCTGCATTATGAAAATTAAGTATGGGGAATCATGACAGTTATCAGCACATGCAGTACCATAGGCCCCAGATCATGGAGCATTCAGGCTCTGTTATTATGTACAATACTTAAACCAAAAGCAGGTTCTGATTTTTATAATTGCATCACTCAGGAAGTGTTCTTTGAATGCAGCAGAATGTTTTCTCCTGTGGCTCTCACATACAAAGCACAGCTTTTCTTCCTTCTCTTTCGATAGAGATTAATGCAGTCCAAATCTTGAGAGAACAAGTTTCTAAAAGATCCTGTTCTAATTCATCTTCTGTCCTGTGTCCCTTTTGTCATCCCTCTTCGCCAGCTGTTTCTGTTGCTCCATACAGGTGGGGTACAGAGGTTAACAGGTATTGTACAAATCTGACAGGTATAGAAGCCTTTGTGTGATACTGCACATATACAATACCAGCTTTTTCCATCACAAACCTCTGAGGGTTTGTCAGAGACTGTAGGGACAAGAACAGAACACCACAGTTTCTGGAAATGTAACACTCCTTTGGGTGTTTTTTCCCAGCTTTCCATATCAAAAAGCACATCTCTGTATTCAGACGGGAAATAAGCTATTTTTTATTCAAAAACCTGTGCCTGGCATTGCCCTATGTCTGAAACCAAACTAATAATCCTGTTGGCAACACTGCTATGGTGTTATCTATCTCAGCTTTTAATGCCACAAGAAGCACCGAAAACAAGTGGCATGCTTTCTTAATTGCAGAATTGGAATCTGAAGAAGAGGTTGAAAATCCTAACAGCAAAGTTACTCCAAGGAATAGAATATGAATTGATATAATTAAATTGAAACTTAGCATTGCAAAGGGAAATGGAGATCTGCCATACAAGAGGAGGTTTAAATAAAACCAAAACAACCCACAACAAAAAAGCACCAAACCCAAACTTATCTCCCTTAAAACTAAACCAATACATTCATGCCCTTTCTCTGCATGAACATGCTTTAAAATCTTTAACACCAATAATAAACACACATCATTTCTTGAGGTAGGCAGATTAAGCACAAGACTGAGCAGTAAGAGAGTCTGATGGAGTTGAGTTTTTAAATGGATTTTAAGATATATCAGAAGGGTTTTTAAAATCCAACTGATTTCCAGTGTTGGCAATTCCTATCTTCATTCTGCCTCTCTAGACAGCAATATAATGTAACATTAATACATGCCTTGCTTATAACCAAGGATTGTTTTTAATCACAGGACATGTCTTACACTGAGATCCTCTGGGCTTCCACATCAGCAAAGGTATACTAAAAAACAAAAATCTATGAAATTAGAAGTCCATAGTTCTCCTGCACCCTAATTGGCCTCCTGTCTCTGAAGCAACAGACAAAAAAGCACTAATAACACTACTGAGAAAGCTTATACTTGGGTGAAGTCACAGCAGGGAAGAGATGGTTACAGAAACAAAATATCTGTGGTCTATTAGTTGGAAAACAAAATAAGAGGAATAATAACTGTGAAATACTGAAAACTGGAGAACAATGCATTACAATGTTCACACTTTCAAAGGCAATCAATTTCCAAGTAAACCCTGCAGAGTTTTAATTCTTATTTATTTCTTATTTATTTTATTACGTTAGGAAGTTTTTAAGTTTTTACTTACATTTTCTCACTAGAAATTTTCTCAAAACAGTGTTCAGGTGACACTTTCAAAGCTGATTTTCACAGGGCCATAGTAAGGAGAACAAACGGAGAGAGCTGTGCTGACTTTTCTGTCCTGCTGACACCATTTAGTTGCAGTCACAGAACAAACGTGGTACTTTCTTCAAGCTGCTACCATGGTAAAAGCGTCCTCTCTTCTTTGTGATAATGCCTGCGAAGTCTTAACCTCAGGATTGGTGTTTTCTGAGCCCACTGATCTTCTCTAAAACCGGACCCATTTTTTTTCTAATCTGATAACATTTTTTGAATTGGAAATAATTTATAAGGAGACATCATTTGATACAAGGTTAAACTACCTGAGTTAGTCTGAGTTCCCTACAAAACATCAGCT